>CAUYRT010071524.1:0-106601 GCA_963574885.1 Lepilemur ruficaudatus
TCTGTCCAGCTCCCTTCCCCAGTCTTGAGAGGAGTAGTCCTCAGTGGTTATGAATTCATTTATTAATTCGCCCAGTGAATATGGATACACTGTAAAATGTTGGGCACCATGCTAGGCACAATGGAGAGGGCGCCCAAAGAAGAGTTGTGTGGGGGGTATCACCTTGAAGGTGTTCCGTGCCCACTCTCGTGTGGCCTGCCCAGGGTTGAAAGCGGAGTCTTTGAGGGTCAGAGTTCCACAGAGTTCCGAGAGTGGGTGACCTGCTGCAGCCGGGGAAGCTGGCCTCTTGTGCATTGGTGGGAAGGGAGTCCCAGGTGGCGTGATTGGCATGGACAAGGCACAGAGGTGGGAAGACAGACGGCACGTGTGAGGACAGCACTGCATTCTGCTGTGGCCTCAAAGTGCGTGGCAGGAGCAGAGAGAAGGCTGGAGGGCCGTGAGCGCCTGGCCAAGTGGGGTGGGGCGTGAGGGAGTTTTATTTATTTCCCTGTAGACGCAGGGGGACATGGAGAGTTTTTAGCTGTGCTTTGGATAGATTAATTTTTACACACTGGGGTTCTTTGGAGAAAGGGTAAGAAGTGAATTTTATCAATTTTTAAGATGGAGGTAGGTAGTAGATCCCGCGTTTGCAGAAAGATAACTTGTTACATGACACCGTTGTAAAAATCCTGAGATTTCTGCCTTAATGTGGGAGGCAGTATTTCTCCCACAGATTCCTTAAAACTTGGGTTTCAAGTGGGGAGTGGTGATGCATAATTTATTTCTTCTGTTGCTTGATCTGAGATCCCCAGGGAAAGAGCAGGAAGGAATTAGTGAGATCTATATTACAATTTAATTGCTTGAAGGAAAATATTATTTTTTATTGTTAGCCATTAGCTGCTTCTAGTTTTATTAAACTCAAGCCTGTGTGGAGCAAAGCATGAGCCACTTGGAGCTTGCTGGCTCCCTGCGGGGAGGAACACACTCAGAATTGTCCCACCTTGTAAAGCAGGCGTTATTGCTGGGAGCGGATGGGCCCTGAAGATTCCTGCACTGCAGACTTCTCTGTACTTGGATTGCAGCATCCTGACTGTGGGCTCTGCCCCCGTTCTCAGGAGAAGATCTGACAGCCAGGGCCAGAGGCCAAGGGGGGCCCAGGAAAGGACCCTGGCCCCGGGTTAGGCAGACCCGAACCTCTTCTAAGACGAGTGATCTTGGCTGCACTGCCCGATCTCCTGTTTTACGGATGAAGAGTTTTTATTTCTAGGGGCAGTTGCTAGGGCTCAGTGAGGGCACTGTATGTAACTGAATACCCTCATATTCAGTAGGCGCTCAATAAAAGCTGGTTTATAAGTCCCAGTGCTGCACACTTCTCTAGGCCATCTCCCCTCCTTTGTGGTGCCCCTAGGCTCCAAGTGTTTGTCCCCTCCCCTCCTGTCTGCCTGGAACCGGACCTCCAGGGCACAGAGTGGAGGGAAGAGGCGCAGAGTCAGGCTGACCCCACTGCTGTGCTGGGCGTTCACTGCCTGCTCCCTTGCTCAGCTGTGGTGGCACCAGAGAGACAGGTCCCTGCCCTGCAGAGAGCTCCCACCTGGATGGATGAAGACAGACAAGTAAACTGCGATTGTGCGCAGTGGCCAGGTGGGCACCTTGTCCTGCCTGGGGTACTGGGGGAGGCTTCCTCTGTGGGGTGCCCGGGAGGAGCTCTGGGGGGGCCTGGCAGGAGGAATGAGCTTGCTGGGGGAAGCTGTCCTCATTACCGTTGCATAGTGGCCCCCTTCTTCTGGTTAGGTCTTCAGCGCCCAGGCCTGAGGCTACTCCTTGGCCTCTGCTTCTTCCTCATCCTGCTTCTTCCTGCTTCCCTTGCACTTTGTGTTTTGTACACATCCTCTCCTTGGATTTGCACCGGGACCTTGGAGGCCTCCCACCTCCTTTACAGATGTGAGCCAGAGGCTCACAGAGGTGAGATGACAACCCCATGGTTGCATAGCTGAGGATTTAGGCAGCGCCGTCTGGCCCAGCTGAGAAGAGCGTAGCCCGGAGCCTTTCCTGATGCCCCTGCCCCAGCAGCCTGCAGCCTGCAGGGCTCCATCACACACACAGATGTGGGCCCACTGTGGGCTGGAATGTTCTCATTGACTTACCTTCTTTGACTTTTAGGAACTGCTTGCTGCCTGGCGCCTGTCCCTAGTGTTGGGGGAGGCAATGAGCCAGCATTTCTTTTTTTAAAGAGACGAGGTCTCACTGTGATGCCCAGGCAGGAGTGCAGTGGTTGTTCACAGATGTGGTCACAGCTGCCCATGACTTTGGCTGCCCTCTGCATCAGTGCTGTTGTCGTGCACAGCACTTCATGCTTGTTGAGTGACCCTGGAGGCCTGGATTTTTCAAGACAGCCTCAATTTGCTAATATTTTGAGGGTTTAGTTCCTACTATTGAATACTTCGTGGTGTGTCTCTGATCTCGCTGGGTACCTTGAGTAGCCCAGGCTGTGATAACTCTTTTTACCCCAAGTTCGAGGTCTGAGGCCCTGTGCAACTTGCCCAAGGTCCCACAGCCTGCAAGAGGCAGAGCTGGGATCCCTGCACCATCTGCCCAGCCTGGGCTTTCTTCCTGGTGGGTGCTGCTGCCTCACGAGTCTCCCCTCAGCGTGAGCCCAATTAATGGGGTGGTCCCAGTTTGGTGCCCAGAAGGTCAGGTCAGCAGGGCTCTCTCGGGCCAGCTGTTACGAGCAGGGACCCTGGGTCCCAGCCCACCAAAAAGAGAAGGCAGAAGGGGTCCCTGCCAGAGTCTGCTGGCTTGCAGAAAGGGAGTGGGAGTTCTCAGCTTGGACCTGAGTACATAGTGGGGCGTCTGGGGAGGGGAAAGCATGACCGTGTTCTGAATGCCTGCTGTGTGCGGTGTGCTTTGCTCATGTCATCTGTCCTTGTCACCCCTCCCTCCCCCCCAGTGCCCTGTGTCTCCATGCCTTTACCCCTGGCATTCCCTGCATTTGGAACTCATGTTGATCTTTCAGACTCACTCAAGGCCTCTTCAGACCAGCTGTGACCCCCCAGGCTGGGTCAGAGCTACTTCTCAGGGTCCCTATAGCCCCCAGAAGCTTCCTTCCGCGTGGCACTGGCCTCCTGTGGTGACTGCCTGTTTATGCTCTATCTCCTCCACCAGACAGGAGATCGTGAGGGCTGGGACTGTGTTTGTTCCTCTCTGAGGCCCCAGCGCCCCCATCAGGCCTGGCACGGGCAGGCACTCAGGGAAAGCGTGTTCAATTTGATTAGTAGTGATGGAGCGTCCTCAGGTTGGAATCGTCTTTTCTGTTCCCCAAAGCATCTTCACACCCATTATTGCTTTGAGCTGCACGACCATCTGGAGAGTGGGCAAGGCCACAGTGATAAGGCACATTTTCCAGGTAGGGAGACCGAGGCTTGGGAAGCTGCCTGGCGTGATGGTGGTAGAGTTTGGCCCTGACGTCCCAGGCTTCCTGTGCTGTTCCCCTGCCCTGCCCAATGCTGTGGATGGCGCCTGCTTTATGGTGCCCACACCCTTGGCGACCCCGAGGCCAGGACTGCTTGTAATCAGATTGCCTTCCTCCCCACTGAGCTCATGCTGCTGAAGGAATGGAAATTTGGATCCATGGGCGGGGGTGAGAGGCTGGTCTTGGGGGGGCAGCCCTGGCTGGGGTGCTGTGGGACCAGGATGGGGTGGGGGTGGCTGGGGGATCATGCCAGAGCCAGGCTTAGCACTCTGGCCTCGGGCCCCAGGGGCTGCTGAGAACCATCCTGAGTGGTTGGCGCAACGCCTGTCCCACGTGTCTGGGTGTCCAGAGGTTTTGGATGGCCAGGAACAGCAGGGAAGATGCAGCAGACCGCTCTGGCCTTTTGGGGTTCAGTTGGCCATGGTGGTGGCCTCCAGAGACTGGTTGCCCCCTAGGAGACCTGGGTTCAAGTCCTGCCTGGTCAGTAATGCCTCTGACTTGATACTGGGCCATGGCAAGTCATTGCCCTTTTCTGCCTCAGTTTCTTCATCTGTAAAAAGAGGATAATGGTGGTCTCAGAAGGGGTTGTAGGGAGGATTGCCTAGAACATACTGGGTGCCACAGTGATTTCCTTCTCTGTGAAATGGAGCCGTACTCTACCCTGCTTATCTCCTGGGGTTGATGTGAGGTCCAGATGAAGTACTCGTACACTGTAAAGTGCTGTGCATCTGTGAGGGACATGTCTTCTCCCAGAAAGATGGCAGGTGGATGTAGAGGGACAGAGAACGGCTCTAGAGCTGCAGGGTAGCCCCCTGGGAATGCGCCCAGGGTCAGGCTGACAGATGCACCAGTCCAGCCAGTGACAGCTGAGCGTCTCTGGTCAGAGAGCAGGTGGGCAGCTGGTGGGTTCCTGGAGGAGCCATGAGGTTTTCTCAGGGTGGCGGTGCACATGTGGGGAACTGGGCCTGCAGGGGCCTTGGGCAAGTGTGTGGTTCTAGCCCAGCAGAGAGAAAGCGGCCCGAGCTGTGGTGGCCTGGATTTTCCCAACTTCTCTCCTCAGCCCTGTTTCTCAGCACAACCCCAAACTCTCAACTGGAGACGCTAGTAGCACCCACCTGGCAGGGTGGCTGTGCGGGTTAATATAACCCTGTGAGGGTCACGTGAGTGTTAATGTGTGTAAAGCTCGTAGTAAGTGCTCAGTAATTGTTAGCTATTTTTATTGTTGTTGTTTCGTCCTTCACGTTGTGACTACATTCTTTCCACATATGTCTCAAGGACGTTGGCTACCACTTGCTGTCTTAATGACTGTGTGGACTACTTTTATCCTTCAGGCAATGGGGAGCCATGGAAGGTTTTTGAGCAAGGGTATGCCATAGAGTTGGGCTCCAGGATGATTAGTCTGGCAATGGGTTTAAGCCTCGTTATGTGGTGTGGTTAGCTCAAAAAGGGGTTTATTGTTTTATGGTATTTTTAGAAATAGCTTTTAAAATCCTTTCCTCTTTAATTGTGGGAAAAGAGAAGTTGGATAAGAAGTAGAAGAGAGCTTGCGTTAAGAAAAGAGGGAGGCAGTTTGAGGGGTCGGGTGTTGAACAGAGTTAGGGAGGGCTGCAGAGTGGGCTGCAGGCTGGGCCTGAGGTTGCCAGGCCTGTTCCCAGGTCAGGTTGTAGGTGTCGAAATTCCTCTGCCTCCCCTACCCGCATCTGTGTGGGCTTTGAGAGAGTCTGGCGGGACTAGAATCACTGTGATGCCAATCACCTCTGTGGCTTCGGAGATGCAGATGTTGGGCTGGTTTGAGTGTGATGCCGGTGGGTGTGACTCTGGATTTGGGGGGAGTAGAAGGAGGGTTGGGATCAACCATGAAAGGAATATAGGGGTCATTTAGAGAAACTGGGAGTTGATCAGAAATGAAGGAACCCGCCCTTTTTTTTTTTTTTTTTTTAGCAGATTGGGAGCATGGGGGCCCCTGGCCTGGGTGGGAGTGAGTCTTTGGTTAGGAGCTGTCTGTGAATGATGGCAAAATTGAGGCGTGTGGGGCTCCACCAACTGGGTGGGAACTGGGGAGGGGGCTAGTCCAGAGGCAGACTGGGCGGTTGGAGGCAGGGGCCCACAGCCAGGGAGACAAAGGCAGGGACAAGGCCAGCCTGCAGGTGGTGAGGGCGTGCTGGGCCCTGTCCCATCCCCTAGAACAGGGCAGGAGCTCGCAGGTGGGGCTGAGGTCAGAGCAGGACCCGTAGTGCCTTGAGTGCCTCACTCGGAGCTGCGTGGCACCCGCACAGCTCTCCCTGCCGGGACAGAGCCTGGCGGGAGGAGTGTGCTGCGGGGCCAGGACGTCCCAGACAGTGGGGTGAGGGCTGCCGACCAGGGGGCCGATATCGCAGGTGGGGAGACATGGCTCCGTTCATCCATCGCTTGTTTGCTCATCCGATGTTAATCAAGGGCCAGGCACAGAACGGGGCCTTCACCCTTCCTGAGAGGCAGCGTGGGGTAATGTGGGTAGGAAAGAACGTGGATCCTGGAGCCTGGGTTCGCATAATTCCTGCTCCCTCACCTGCCGGTGGGGCAGCCTCAGGAAGGTTGCTTACTTGGGTGTCAGTTGTCCCAACTGTAACAAGGGGACAATAGTTATACCCACCTCAAGGGGTTGTCATGAGGGTCACTGTCTAGACATGTGCGAAGTGGTTTTTACTGTTCTTCTCCAGCCACACCGTGGATGGGCCACACACTGACACCGGTGTCTGTTCCTGCCAATGCCCTTTCCTCTCATCTGTTAAGGCCAGTCCACATGTGCCACCTTCTGAGTCTCATTTTTGCAGCTGTAAAGGGGGCTGATCGTCGCCGCCCTGCCTGCCCCTCTGCTTGACTAAGGGAAGCGGAGGTGGCCGGGGCCCTCTGGACAGCGCTGGACGCGTAAGCTGCTCCGCGGTTCCCTACTTGTCCTGTCATGTCCATTTCAAGACGCAGAGGTTGGACTGAGAGAGCTTACTGTGTTAAAGTGTCTTTCCTCCATCTGGGGCTGTGGTGGTTGCTTTAGGCAAAGGCCATTTGAGATTTGGTTCTGGGAGGAGACCCTGCCATGTTTCACATGAGACTGTGGAGGCCGGCCCAGCTGCGTCCTGCATGCCAGGTCTTCAGAGAGGGAAGGGTCGTGGAGATCCCAGGCAGTGGTGTGCCGATGGGTCAGTGGGGCCCAGGAGGGTGAGCCATCCCCACCGTGGCACTGAAGGTGCTCCACCATGGTGGCACTGGGGGGACGGTCTCCCCTGACAAGTGCCTGCACCTCTGGCTGGGCCTGCTGTTGTTTAGTTCTTGTTCTTCACCCTTTAGCCAGTGCTGGATGCTGGGGACCCAGCAATAAATCAGTTCCAGGCCTGTACTCGGGGCTCACGGTGTCGGATAGTGACTCAGGGTTGGGAGCCAGTGCAAGGTGTGGGAAAGCTTCATTCTGGAAGAGATGGGCTGTGTCAGCCTGGCAGGATGGGGAAAGGCATTCTACCCAGCAAGTACAGCCCAGAGGTGCAAAGTGGCCGAGACAGACAGGGGCTCTTGGGCAGGGTGAAGGGCATGCGTGGGCAGGTGAAGGCTAGTGAGGGGCAGGAGCCTGAATACCAGCCCGAGCTCCTGGGACTTCATCTGTGGGGTCAGTGATGCCTCCCAGAGGGGCCTGTGTGCTGACACGGCCTGGCTGGAGAGAAGAGGGCTGGACCAGCACTGTTACTGTAGGCCCAGAGAAGGACAGGGCTTTGCCCAGTGTCGCCCAGGGCATGGTATGGCTGTGGCCAAATGGATCATGAGTGTTTGGGCTAAATGCTGAGGAGGAAGCCCTCTGGAGTGCTTGACACTGTAACGTTCTCAGGTAGGAAGGTCACAGGGCAGGCCTTGCCTGGCAGATCCCTCTCTCAGATCTCTTGCTGTGGTCTGGCCGGCTGCTGCCATTTCTGAGATTTCCAAGATTACCATGACTGTCCCCTGCCCCCCACCCCCCCCGTCGATGCCTTGCCTAGAGTCTGACCCCGTGAGGATCCTCAAGGTGCTTGCCAAATGAATTCTTTGCCACGATTAAGCACTCAATAAAAATTTAAAACAGTATCTGTTTATTCAGCAGATTTTTCTTTGGTGCCGACCGTTACACGTGACACTGTGCGTGTGCTGTGGGCCTGCCCTTAGGAGCTTGGTCTCGTGGGGAAAGCAAGATGGTCACCTGAAAGTGTAGGACCAGGGAGGAAGAACATGCCTTGGAGGCTCAGGGAAGGATATCCTAGTTTCCAGTGAGGGGAAACCAGGGACATCTTCCTGGAGGAGGGAGCATTTGACCTGGGCATTAAAACCCAGGAAGGGTTCAGCGGGTGTGATGGGTGGGAACAGCAGTGTAGGTGGTAGGAATGGCAGGCACAGAGGTGTTGGGGCCTGGGCCCGGCATGGCGGGAGGCTGCACATCTGCATGAGGGTGAGCCGTCTCCCCCCAGCCCTCTCACCCTCCATCTCTTCCCTCTTCCCCATCTTTCCCTTGCGAAGCGCTCAGAGCACATTTTATAGGGACTAGTCAAAATATAGACTCAGACGGGTTTATCCCCCGTGAGCCCATGCTCGCATTCCTGGGCATGGGAGGGAGCGGCGGGCCCGTGGGGATGTTTGCAGAGAAAACAGAACCTAATGAGAGTCTGGTGAGGTGCTCGCCCTGCGTCAGGGATGGAGCGGGCGTCGGCGTGCCACACATAGGGCCGGAGCCTGCCGGGCAGGAAACGTGCAGGGGCAGGGCCAGTCTGGCCTCCAGCAGGGCAGCCCCCAGTTCCTCAGCCCTGACAGCACAGCACAGAGATCCCGATGGCTCGAGGGAGGGCAGAGGCTGGGAGACCCCAGGCTGGAGATGGGGCTGGTGGCCACAGATGGACTAGTTTACTTTCAGGACTCTTCGCTCATCTGGACAGAGCAGATACCACTGGCTCCCGGAAGGGCGGTAAGGGTGAGGTACCGGGAGATAAAGCACCCACCCCTGGAAGCCCTCCCAAATGGGAGCTGGGGTTGAGAACAACCTGTGACAACCCCAGGCCCCAGGTAACTGGAACCCTGTTAGCCAGAATTCCTGCCTGGCTGGCCTTCCCTTAGATGGTGTGGGCAGACCCTGGGAAGGGTGGTGGGAAGCGGGGGCTTTGGTCCAGCACTGTCCTTTCTTAGCTGGGTGGACCCATCATCACGTGTTGAACAAATCTCGTGGCTCAAGGAGGAGAATAAACAAAACCACTTGACAGCTGGGTGCCTTTCAGGAAGGTCCTTGGCCTCTCATGAGACAGGGAGAGCAGGGATGTCATAGTATCTCCCATGAGGAGTTATTGTGGGGACTAAACTATGCCAGGCCTGACACAGGGGCACTTAGTGCTTTGAATTTTGGTGAGAGCAGGGTTGGATGGTTGGACCAGGTGATAGATGTCTCAAAGACTCCTTGGAATGGCCGGGAGTAAATAATTAATTTTTAAAACCCTAGGGGAAGTGCTTAGGAGACCGTTAGTGTCTTCTACCTCCCCCCTGCCCCACCATCCCCAGAGAGGCTTTGAGAGACCCAGGCAGGCAGGTAGCACCTTGCAGGGTGGCAAAGGCCTGGTGATCTGGGGGACTGCTTCCCTCCCTCCTCTACAGAAGAGGCAGATGGCCCCCTTCCAAGTCTAGCTCTTCTGCCTCACTCTGGATCAGGCTCCTACTTGTCTTCTCTCATCTGTCTCCATCCTGGGAAAACCTTCCCTTAACTCCAAGAAATGCTGTGTTCCAGCCCAGGCTCTGCTGCTCGCAGGCTGTGTGACCTCAGCCAAGTCGCTTGGCCTCTCTGGGCCTCAGTGTTCTCACTGGCATTGGAGTAGCTCTTGGGAGCCTCCTGCACACAGCTCTGGATCAATTATATATCAAGGCAAGGAAAGGGCTCAGCATGGTCAGGAAGTTCAGTCAGGTGAAGACTTGGCAATCTGCAGGACATGGTCCCACCTCCCTAGCATGGGGGACAAGGCCTTCATGGTCTGGCCACAGTCACCTTATTGCCCCAATCGCACCTGCATTCAGGCCACCCCTGATTTTTGTCCACCCTCTGAACACACCACATACTCTCATGCTTCTGGGCCTTTGCATGGCCACTGTTTTCTTGGCCGGAGAGCTCCTATTCATCTCTTGAAACCCAGCTCAGATGCTCCCTCTTTGAATCCTTCCTGTCTCTTTCAAGCAGAGTCAGCTACGCTGATTGGGCACAAGCACTATTTATCCTGTGCTCTAGCTTACTGCTCCCCTTGCTCCCCGCCATCCCCAGTAGGCTGTGAGCTTCCCAGGGAGAGCCAGAGGGTCTGTGCCTCCAGGGCCCAGCTCAGGGTCTGCCACAGACCAAACAAGGACCATTTTCCTGCGCTCACAAGGAGTTTTGCTCTATTTCCCACCCACCCTTCATTTCCCCTTTGGAGGGAAAAGACGGTTCTGTGGTGGGAACAAAGCAGTGTCCTCTGCTGCAGGGGCCTAGGAGCTGGCGGAGGCTATGCTTACAGTAAACATCGCTCTTGCCCTGGGGAAACCATGGGGAATAAGAAAGAGACCCCACCTGAAGGGGCTCGCAGTCTGGTGGCAGAGATGGAAGAAACTGTGACCATAGGTGGGCAGCTGCGATGGTGGCGGGAAGCCTGCAGGACCTTGGAAGCCAAGCAGCGACGTGGACTAGAGGAAGGGCCGAGCCAGAGCGGGGAGGTTTCTGACAGCCTGTGCATGAGAGGGGCGGGCTGTGCAGGTGAGGTGGCCGGTCTGGCAGAGGGGTTAGCAGGGGGCACTTCCTGAGGCCAGATGGCTCAGTCCAGAGGAGGCTTGGCCCAGACCTGGCTGTGGGTGTGCAGGGCTGTTGGAGGGCCGGGAGGGGGCCGGGGTTTGAGACCGTGGTGATGGGGGCCAGGGTCTGAAGAGAGGAGGAGATGGATTTGGACCCGCTGTTTGAGACTTGGCTGCTGACTGGATGTGAAAGCTCAGGGTGAGGGGGACAGTCACAGGCAAGAAGGGAAGTGACAGTTGTCTCAGGAAATAACTTGTTGGAAGAGAGGGGAAAAAACACAAAGAACTCAGCAGGGATCTCTGCAACTCAGGGTAATTTTGGCTTCGGAGAGCCAGCCTGCTAATCAGATTGTAAAAATCAGGTACTGGGTTTTTTGCAGAAAATGAAGCAGATCAAAGCCAGGGTCGATTAGGCTCTGATTAAACATTGCCGAGGAGGGTCAGACTCATTACCGAGGAATGTACACAGGCCGGCAGCGCTGACGGGGGATAATAACAGATCGCGCCCGGCAGCGCAGACACCACGGCGCTCTCGGGACGTGGTCCTCCGCGGCGGGGCGGCCACAAGGAATGGTATGTCCGCTGGCTGTGATGGGAATGAAGGTGCAGGGCTGTGTGGCAGCATGTAGGGTCATCCGCGTGCTGTCCAGTCTCCCTGCGGCCTCTGCTGGCTTCTTCGCAGCCTCCGTGGAGGGGGACTGCTTCTGTGAGCTAGGTGTCGGGAGGGCTCAGCCAGGCGCCCGCCTTGCCGTTGTCCACCTTCTCCCACTTGCACGTGCCCTTTCTGCTGGGGGGATTGCCTCCCCCACCCTCTTCTCTCTTCTGCTTCCCTCCCAGGACTTTGCTGGCACCGCCTTCAGGAGCCTTTCCCTGCCCTCCATCCCAGGCCAGGTGTTCCTCTCTGTCCCCATTGCCCCATCACTCTGTGAGTCCCTCAGTGGCAGTGTGTCCTTTGTGTCCAGCTCAGGGCCGGCGCAGCAGCTTCACTGATCTGGGCAGAGCCAATTCCTGAAACCACACAGCTGGGGACGAGCAAGGCAGGGCCAATGCCGCTTGCCTCCCCCGGGAGCAGCCCCACGACTTCTGCTGAGAGGTGGGGGCGGGGTGGCTGTGGGGATGCTGGGAGCCTGCTGGTATCTCACTCAGCTGCCCAGATGAGGAGAGGCAGATGACTCCACCAGCCTGGTGTGGAAGCTGTATTGAGGAGAGTCACGGGAGGGAAGAAGGGAGTGAGTGCCAGGCTGAAGAGCCTGGACTTGACCCTGTGGGCACTAGGGAGCCACTGAAAGTTCTTGATTTGGGGGCAGTGACAGAAACTGCACTGTGCTTCAGGAGGCACTGCAGGGACCTCAGTTTTTTCTTCTGTGAGAGTTGGATCCCTCTGAACAACCAGCTGCCCTGGTGGCTTTGACCTGTGCTGGTACCTTCACCTTGCAGTGTGAAGTGAGGCTCACCTGCTGTGGTTCCCATGCAAGATCCCAAGGGCCCTGGGCTGGGCCTGACCTCGGAAAGGCTACAGCACCCAGGACTTGGAGCAGGGAGACCTCTAGAGGCATCCAGCTTTCCCAGGGATGGAAAAGGCTGAATTGGTTTCCCAGGCTGAATTGGTTTCCACACTGTAAATGTACACACCTTCTGTGTGCCAGCCCTTTGCGCAGACCTGGGCATGCCCCGGGCTTCCGGCAGCCTGGCTCCCTCCAGAGAGGGCCGGAGGAGCTGGACTACAGAAGTCTTGGGGCAGGGCACACGGACCTAGGAATGCTCTGCCCATCTGAGGGAGACATGCGCACCCCCAGGCCTGACTGGGAACTTTTAAGAGTTTAGAAGGAAGGAACACAAAAGCCCTTAACCTCCCAGCTGGAATGTGGACACTTCATCCATCCTGCTCTTCCGTCTCTCTTCCAGCCCCATAAATGTCCAATTTGGGGAAAGGATTCAGCTCTAAGCCCTAACAGAATAAGGTGATTAAGGAACTGAGCTCCCTAAGATTGTCCTTGCTCTGGCAGGCTGGTGGGTCGGGAGAGTCCCCAGATCTCAGGCCTAGAAGGGACTGTAGAAAGCCCTCATCCTTCTGATCCATGTCCGCCCAACGCCCAGATCCCCCCCGTGCAGCATCCCCAGCAAGTGACCACCCAGTGTGTCTCCGTTGACAGGTGCTTGATACCTCCCCAGGGTAGCCCCTTTGGGCCTGTGACACCCATTCCCTGGACAGGCATTTACTGGGCACCTCGGTCGTTCGTTCCACACTCCTGCCCTGTGCTGGGCCTTCTGCTGGCACTGGGAACACAGAGGAGCTAAGGAGGAGCTGCCAACACCTTTTGTGCTTACTGTGTGCCATGCACGGTGCTGACCGATTTATAGGGACCCACACAAAGGCTCTCTGAACTGGGAGATGCCATCATTATCCCCGTTTCTCAGATGAGGCCCACAGAGAGAGAGTAACTCACCCAGGGTCCCTCACTAGGTGCTAAGCTCAAGGTGGGGCCATCTGTGTAGCTCACCGTTATTTTAGAGGCCTTAGTCTCTCCATCTGTAAAATGGCAGAGTTGTCTGAGATGATCTTTGAGTTTCCTTCCTACTCTCTGGTATGACTCAATGAGCTACTGCTATACTTTTGTTGTAAAAGGCAGATCCTCCTAGATTAACCGATGGTCATGGGCCTTTCTCAGTCCTTTCTCTCCAGTCCTGCCCACCTGGCTCCGCAGTTAGTGCCCGGGAAGAGTCAGTTCAGACAGGAGCGTGAATGTATTCTAGTAAGTGATGCCAACCCCCCTGGTGAAGAGTTACTGATGTGCAGCACTGGCATTTAGGGTCACTGCCAGGACCCTCGCCATCACTTGTGCCCTAGCATCCCTTATGGGGACACGTGTGAAAAGTCACCCACAGAGCAAGGCCCTGCTCTGCTTATTTCAGCCCCATCTGCAGGGTGAGACGTGAACGGCAGAGGGTCATTCCCCAGCCTCCTCGCAGGGCATGCAGGGACCGTGCCTGAGTCTCCTTTCTTTCCCCCTGCCTGTCCAGGGTCTGCTGCCAGGCAGCTGGGAGCGGCTGAAGGAGTGAACGAAGGCTTGCGAGTGGGTCCCTGAGTGAGGGTGTTGAGTGGGCTGTGCAGAGGGAGAGGGCACCTCACCTTTACAACAGGAAGCATCTGTGTGGGGCTGGTGCCCAATCCGCCAGGAATGGCCCCGCCGGCCAGATGCCAAGAGTTTATTGCATGCAGCAAAGCAATTTCAAGTTTCCTTTATTCTCCAAGAGCCGATGAATTAGTTGAAAGATTAAGAACACTTGCAAAGTAGCCTACAAAGTGGTTTAAGTTAATGTAGTATAAACTCAGCGTAGAGTGTAGTGGGAGGGCTCTGGAAGCACTCAGAGAAGTCCCCGAGAGAGGGAACAGATGGCTGACTGGGTGCATGTGGCCCTGGGGGGGTTTGAGTCCCAGCTCCTCCACCTCCCCACTGGGTAACCTTGAGCACATCGCTGGACCTCCGAGCCTGTTTGCACCCTGGGGCAGGTCCTCCCGCGTCTAGGCACCGGGAGCAGAGGGGGTGCTTCACAACTGTTTGTGGTGTGGTGACCACGCGTGGGCTCAGGCCCTTTGCCTGCCTCTCCTTGATTGGCCTTAAAAAGAAATTGCTGTCCTGGAGTGCTGGAAATTTCTGGAAGTCCAGTCCCTTGCTTTGTCAGCACAGAGAGAACATGAATGTTCCTTTCTTGGCTGCTGGTGAGTGGACATGCTTGCCCAGGCCAGCGGCATCCATTTCTATCATTTTGCTCACAGTTTTACACAAATTCTCCCAAGTCTCTGTCTTGGGTTCGGGCCCTTCTCCTGGCTCTGGCCAATATATTCCTCCCCACTTGGCGTCATCCTGGGGGCAGTGAGGCCAGTGAGGGCTGTCGCAACAGTGCAGGCAGGAGACGATGAGGCCCCTAAATTGCCTCACTGAGCCAGCTAAGGCTGGTCTGGTCTCGGCCCAGCGGGGGCTGCACCCCTGGTCCCCGTGGGCAGCCTTGGAGAAGAGCGTGCTGTGGGCCGTACGCCGTCCAGCTACTCCCACCCAGCAGGACACACATTTTCATGCAGCTATGACCCCAGAAGGGAATCTTGCCCCCTGGTGCGAGTATAGATCCTGGGGCAGTGGAGGAGTGCTGTAGTTTTCTCCTTTAATTTAATTTCAGAGGCCTGCGGCTCATGTGGACCAAGGCTGGGAAAAGGAGCCTGCATGCCTACCTCTGACCTGGCAGAGAGTCATCGGGCCCAAGGCCCAGGGAACGTGGACCCCACTGTGTCCAGGGTTAAGGTTATCTGGCCAGCGTCTGCTGCAGGGTGGACCACCTTGAGGACAAGTTCACCTTGGGCATAGTAAGAGGTGATGCTCTTGCCCACAGTCAATGCCAAGTCTTCAGACATGTCTCATCCTGCTCACTTAGCCGTGGAATTGGACTTGGTATTTTATTCCTGCTGCTTAGTTGTTAGGGAGAACTAGTCCTAGAATACATTTAAATGGCCTGAATAGCTTTGGTTTTGGAACGTCATTTATTTACTCATTCATTGAGCATATATTAGGAGGAGCATCATACACACACATGCCTATACCTGACCCTCTCAAATAGACCATGTGAGTTTTAAACCCTCTCGGATTTTAACAGGTTGATAATTCCTCCTACTTTCCTGTTGTTTACAGTTTGCAGAACACTTTCCCTTCTGTTACTTCATTTCATGCTGTGGAGTCGAGGAGTCTATTTTGCGAGAGGAGGAGGAGGCTTAGAGAGGTGAAGTATCTTGTCCATGGTGGCACAGCTCTGTCAGGAGCAGAGATCTGTGGCTGTCCCCTCTCACCCCGGCACCCCAATCTGGTACTGGTGCCATTGAGTGGCAGACCCCGTGCTTATGACGTGGATAGCGGATTTGTGGACAGGGAAGTAAGTTTTCTTAATCTCTTTGGAGCTGTGTGTTCCCGTATATGAAATTGGCGTGATGGAAATCTTTCCTTGCCTTTTCTTAAGAGGACATTAAGGGCAAATGCTGAATCTGATATGAAATTGTTATTTTAAGCTATTAGTAGCTGAGCCACAGTAGACAGTCTGTGCCTGTCAGACCCTTCTGTGAGCGGAGCCCTCCCTTCCTCCTTCCTTCAGGAGACAGTAGGTAAGCCTGTTTTGTGTCCTGCTCTCAGCTAGGCACGAGGGACCGGGAGAATTCCACCTGCTGCCTGACTTTGAGGAGTTCGCAGACACGTGGCCTGGACAGGAGTTGGTAAGGAAATGGGAATTTCCATACTGCTGTGTTATCAGGACACCCTGGGTGCTGCGAGAACAAGGGGTGGCCCTTCTCCAGGCCAGGCTGCCCAGCAGGGGTAGGGGCACGTGGTCTTCAGCTCTAAGTATCCTCTTTACGGAGCACCCCCCCCCCGCCCCCCGCATCCAGCACTGTTCAAGGCTTTCCAGACCTCCCTGGCCCCTCCTCATGGCAGTACAGGAGGGCAGGCATGATTACTTTCCCAAGAAAACAGGCTCTGAGCAGCACAGGGACTTGTCCAGGAGGAACAGCTGGGATTCAAACTCTCATCTCTGTGATTCTGAAGCCCAGACTTCTCTCTGGGACACCTTGCCTCTCAGTGGCTGTCCCTGGCTCTGTGTACATGGGGTCAGGGGCTTTCTGGGGCCTGAGCAGGAGAGGCTGGTAAGCCTGTGGTTTGGGGCAGGGGTCTGGGTCTCTGGGCTGCCCCTTCCCCCGGGCATGCCAGGACTGCTTCTGCCTGAGTAGCAGATGCTGCAGGTCAGATTTTCAGCCTCACATCTGGTCTGCCTCCTACTTTCATCTGAAACCCAGCTCGGATTGTCTCAGTAAACAAACAGTAAATTCAACAATACAATCTTCTTGAAATACCTCGTAGTTATTTTAAGGCTGTCGTGGGGTTTATTTTAATTGCAAGCCCAGCTCCCACAGCCGTTCTGCTGTCGCAGGGGGCATCCGTAGTGCCGTCTCCCTCCCCCTCTCTCCCCTTCCTCATGGGCTCCTTCCTTTCCTGCCAGAGGCTCGGGGGCTGGGGAGGCCTGGAGGTTGCGGATGGAGTTGAAGTGACATGCAAGGCCACTTCCCCATGTCCTCCTGCTGCAGTGACCATGAGCCCAGGTTCAGACCTGGCCTGGTGGGAAGAGGACATGGGAGGTGGGGGTGACCTCCCAGGCTGTGGAGGGGCCAGAGGGAAGGAGCAGCCGGGGTCTGGCTTTAGGTTTGCTCCCTGGAACCAGGACCACAGGCACACCCTACTTGACAGCACACGTGGCTGGAAAGTTGGGCCCAAGGAAGCCAGATTTCCTGGCTAGGAAGGGGCTATGGGGACCACTTGTCTGATGCTGTCCTTTCACAGTTAAGGAGACGGTGGCCCAGAGAGGGGCATCCTCATCGCCCCCAGGCTGAGTGCTCCCAGCTGATCCTGTCTGCGTCCTTGCTGTTACACCAGGTGTGAACTCCACCCCCCACCCCCAGAGATGTTTCTGTTTGACTCAGTGGTTCTGGAAGTCAGAGCCCTTAAGTTCCAAGAGAACTGGGCAGTCATGGTGGCTGTTAGTGCTTGGACAGGCCGTAGGCTGATGTTTCTGTGTCCTCAGTACATCTCTGCAGTCACCTCTGTGTCCATGGCTTGGGGGGGTGGGCAGGTACCAGCTTTTTCTCGTTAGTGTGAATTCGAAAATACCTGGGCTAGGAGTCTGGAGGCTGGGCTTTTTTTTTTTTTTTTAATGATGCCAGGCAAGTGATCTAACCTCTCTGGGACTCAGTTTCTTCCTCTGGTGGCATGAATAGCTGCGGCCCCTTTTGAGGCAGCACGTCTCCGGCTGCCCGAGAACTGATAGCTGGTGGCCGTATTTGAAGACAGTTCAGTGGAAAGGCTGTTGATGATGACCACTTGGGGTCTGTGGCATGCAGGTGTGTGGCGTGGCTCTCCAGCAAGCGTGGCAGTGCTTCTCCGGGGACTGGTCTGAGAGGGGTGCTCGCTGTCTCCGGAACGAGGGGAAGACCAGGCTCAACTGACCTTGGCTGTCCATAGCCAGTACGTTTCCCAAGGAGCCAGCGGTGCCAGGGGACTGTGTAGGAATCCCACGTTTTGGGGGCCGTTTTCTAAGTGCCAGGCACTGTGGAATTTGAGGTAGTTTTCACTCATCACAGCTCAGGCAGGAAGGCGTCATTATTCCCATTGTACAGATGAGATGAGAAGAGTGAGGCTCAGGGGGAAAGTCCCTTGCAGCAGGGAGGTGGCAGGCAAACACCAGGGACCCTGCTCCTCCTCTAAGCAGGGAGGAAGGACTTAGAAACCCCTACCGATGGGCGATGGGTAATGGGCCCATGGGTGCTTCTTGCGGGGATGACAAAGAAGCGGGGAGGGAGAGGAGGTGAGATGCAGCAGATTGCAGGGATGGCGTGAGAGCCAGTGAGAAGTGAGGGTGCTCCTTGTGGGTGCCGGGTCTGGGTCCAGTCGGAGCGGGGCCCAGGCCCTGGGAGACGTCTGGTCTGGGCCCGCCGAGGCCTCTGTATTTATTTGTACATCACCAGATGTAAACTAATTTGTTTAGCAAGAAAAAACACGTTTTTATTGCCTTCCAAACTGGGCTGTTTTTTCTTTGGCCGTCTGTCTCAAGTTGAGCGGCCAGGCCAGGGAGCAGAACTTTTGGGCACATGCTTAGGTGTTGGTGAGGCAGGCTGTCACTCGCAGGGTGTTTCTCCCCAGCGGGCCCCGGAGCCAGGCAGGCTCGAATTCCAGCCCCAGCGCTGTCACCACTGCCTGTGCAGCTTTGGCCAGCCGCTGGGCTGCTTTGTGCTCTGTTTTCTTCCCAGGAAGGTGGGCATAACCACTCACATCCTTCACGGAAGGGTGCTATCTGCTTCTGCCAGTTTTGTTCTTTGGTAAAAAGTGGTTGTAGCAACATTAACTCCCATTATAACTAATCTACAAACTGCACTCTGTGGATGAAACATCAGCCCTGTGCGCATGAAGCTTGTTGTAGCCCTAATGTGCGTCTAGGATTGGAGTTGCAGATGGCGGGAGGGACCGTCTTGAAGGGGAGACTCAAGGAGACCACACGCTGCGAGTGGGGAAAGGAGGAAGGAGAGCTTGGGTTTCTTGGGTACCTACTGTGTGCCAGGTGCCCTGATAGGTGCTTTATATATGTCACATCTCTTAGTTCTAGAGTCCCTGCAAAGTCTCTGTTCTGCAGATGAGGCTGAGAGGTCAGAGGGCCTGTGTGACTGCTAAGTGGGATTTGAAGGCATGTTTGACCCCAGCCCGTGCTCCTTCTGGTATGAGGCAAGAGTGAAGGAGAAATTGTAATAAATTCAAGGGGTTATTAAAGCTCCCTGCCCCGCAGTGAGGCCAGGGGGAGGGATATAGCCATGGCTCAGACCTAGAGGGTGCCGGAGTGCACTGGAGGAGGGCAGCATGGATGGTGCTTCTGGCCCCAGGACACAAACGTGGACAACTGGAAGGTTCGGGGGAGGGCTGGGAAAGGACTGGATGCCTGGCTTGTTACTGCCTGATTTTCCTTAAGGAATGTGTCTGTGACTGGGCTGAAGGGCAGGTGATTTCTGCTTACCTTCTGCGGCCAGGCCTGTGCTATAACCTGGGGACTTGCCCTGAGGGAGCGCCCAGCGTGGTGGGGAGCGGGAAGGATGGTCGAAGACCAGGGCAGGGCTGATGGGGATGTGGTTGGTTAGGCTTGGAGTCCCAAAGTGGGTGGCTGTGCCCGGGTGTAGGGGGAGACTGGGCTGTGGAGGATGGGTGCTTCTTCATCCAGGCCTGGGCCCGTGGCTCTCAGCACTTTGAGGAGAACCACGACTCCTGCCTGGTCCTCCCTGAAGGATCCTTCCTTACTCTCTGTCCCTCCAATGGAGCCATTGAGGCCGATGCCCTTGGGGCCTGTGCAACAGGGTGTCCCCAATTATTGCTTCCCACAGACCTGACCAAAACCTCAAACCCCAAACCAGAGCGAATGGTGCTAATTTGCTGAATCCCAAACCGAACCCAAGGATTAATTTTTTTTCCTAAACTGTGAACCAATTGTACGATTTCTTCCTCAAAAACAGATTCTGTTCAAGAAATTTTAAATCTTGACTGTGCGTTTTCCCCCCTCCTTCTGCTTTTGCCTGGGGGTTCTTGGATCAGGTCCTGGTGGCTCTGGCTCCAGGCCTGACACTCTGGGTAGGGCGAGGAGGTGGGATGGGGTGGGTTGGGGCTGCTGTTCCCTGCAGTGGTGCTGGGGAAGGCTTTGGTGAAGGAGATTGCTACAGTGAGAGCCCCTGTTGGAAAGAGCCCTGGCCCAGGAGCCAGAAGACCTGTGTTCAGGTCCAGATATTGCTGCTCTGTGCAAGAGCTGCGCCTCTGTCAGCCTCTGAGGAAAACAGTCCCCTTGCCTGCAGAGTCGTGAGGCGGTGCCTGCACCTGGAGGCTAGCTGAGAGGGGTGATCAAACGTGCCACCTGCATGTCTGCATAGCTCCTTGAAGTTTCATCTTCTTTTTAGATTTCCCCAGACATGCCTGGGAGATGGAGGATAATTTTTCCATCTTTGGGGAATCTGGGCTCACTCAGATTGGGGCTATGACTTGCCCAAGTTTGGGGCTGAGCCAGGCACAAACCTAAGCTTTGGATTCAGGGAGAGATGTCAACCCATGGGTATAGGCGGAGCCCAGGCGTCAGCGTCAGACCACCCTGCTCAGTCTGTGTGCAGGTCACAAAACCTCTCTGAGGCTCATCTCTAAAAGTGGAAAAATAATCCCGAGTGAACGATTTTCTTGTCCTTGCTAGGGTTAAAGCCACACACTCAGAGCCTGGCACACAGGAGATGCTCAGAGACTCATTGTTGGATGAGCAAATGAATGAATGTGAGTTTAACGGAGTTCAGGAAAGAGGCTGTTTCAGGGAATTTCAGGATGCTGGAGTCACCAGGAGCCCCAGCTTTAACCCCAGCCAAGCAAAGCCGGGTGCCAGAGAGAACCAGCTGTCACCAAGTGAGATGCTGTGGCGTCTCACCCTCAGCTTCAGCCTGTGTGAGGTGCTGGTCAGGAGCACGTCAGGAGTACTGAGTTGGCCCTTACTGTGTGCAGGCAGCCCGCCCCACTACTCCTGGGCCATGGTGAGTGAGAGTTCTGCAGGGCGCTGCTGCCTGACATTGTGTGTAATCTCCCTTGAAAGCCTGCTCAGTAGGCTTGGCTCACCCCACACTGCCTGGATGACCTCAAGGCCAGTCTGGCCCCTCTTGGGGCTTCAGTTTCCTCTTCTGTAATGCTTGCAGGTTCCTGCCAGCTTTAGTGGGGCTGTGGCCCTAGCACCCGTTATGTGGCCAGCTTCAGTTTAATCCTGAGGGCCTCTGGATCAGCCTTGGACCCCACCACACTATTGAGCACTTCATTCCGTGCCCCCTGGGTGTAACATGCCTTTATCCTGCACCTGAGCTCTAGAGAACAGGACTGGGCTGTGTCTGCTGCTTCTGTGTCCCTCCCAGCGACTCACACCATGCAGGGAGCAGGCTCCTGGCTGGGTGTTTAGCAACAATAGCAACTACCACTTGCATGCCTGCACCTTACATGTATTCCTGTCCCCCTTCTACGGAGGTGGAAACTGGGGCACAGAGAACTTAAGTAACTTAGACCCATGATCAAAACCAGTGTTTCTCAAACTTTCCTGTGTATAAAAGTCTCTCTATAGGCCTGGGCCCTGCCCCCAGAGATTCTATTTGAATAGGTTGGGGTGAAGTCTGAGAATTTGCATTTCTAGTAAGTATGTTGCTGAGGCTGATGCCACTGGACTATGGCCCCCACACACCTTGGGTAGTGCTGATCCAAACCTGCCTCACACAGGTATTTGCAGTGTTTCCCCCGTCTCAGCTGATCCTTAACCACAGCCCTGATGAGGAGCCAGACCACACAGACTTCCATTTGTTCTTGCTGCATGCAGACAGTAGCATCACCATGCGGCAGGCACTGTGCTTAGCACGAGGGGATGTGTGACGGAGGGCGGCTTAATTCTTGTTCCAGAGACAGATAGGCCCAGGAGTTGAACTTTGTTTGTTCTTTTGTGTTCTGTGCATCTGTCCATGCAGCAAGTGCTCACCTGTGCCACTCTGTCCCAGGCCCTGAGCTGGGTGACTGAGTAGAACAGATCTGTCCCTGACTGGGGGCAAATCCCAGTGTCATGGGAGATGCATGGGAAGCTCAAGGAGTAGTGGGTACCCATAGGTAGGGGCCACTGGGGGGGGGGTCGGTATCGAGGAAATTTTCCTGGAGGCGGTGACTTGCCCGAGACCCTGTGGCTGATAAGCGTAGACTTGGGGCCTGAATCCAGGTCCCCCCACTGTGCTACCTCTGTGCAGCCCGTCGGCTCACTCTCACAGCACAGTGTAACTGGAGGCATGGGTTTATGTTGTTTTCCCTCTGTATCTGCTGCTGAGTTTTCCCTGGGCAAGTGGCCCCGATGTTAATCCAGGCCCTTTCAGAGTCATTTTATCACCGCCATCTCTAAATCGCTCCAGTGTTCCATTAACAGCAATGAAAATTCTGTGGGGATGGTGTGGACAGGAGGTTAAAGACATAACACTTATGATCCTAAATTGAGTGTGGGCTCAGAGAGATGCAGGCGGGCTCATATGGACCCAGACGGGAACGAGGCTTCCACGACCACTGGCGCCACTCTGGCCTTTATAGGCACAAGATTGAGATTGTGGGGAACATGGAGTGCTTGCCAGCTCAGGGAATGATGCACCCAACACTGGAGTGACCTGGCTGGGCAGAGACTTGGGGACAGTCTGGCCAGGCTGGGCCCGGGGGAGGGCCTCACACTGCCTCAGCTCTGCCGCCAGCCCCAGGAGAGAGTAGCGTGGGGCTGCTGCAGCTCCAGGGCACTCTGGCTGCAGTGGCCGCTAGATCTGGGGAGTCACAGTCCTATTACACACCCAGCCCTGAGCTGGGGACTGCAGGGCATGGAAAGGAGAGAGGACTGTTTGTGTGGGGAGGGGAAGGAAGACGGGAAGGTGGAAAATCCTGCAGGGCACATAGTCAGACAAAGTCTCAGAGGCTACCGGCAGACTTCACAGAGATCTGCAAATGCACGGCCCCAAACCAGTTGGGTTTGGGTTTGCAGAGAGGCCTTGTTGCTAACCCAGCTCACCATTCTGTGCAGCTAGAGACACATGTCGTCTGCTCCAAGGCCCACGGTTGAATAAATAGTCCAAGGACAGGGGATGTTCTCAGTGCTAGGGAAGCACAGAGTAACTCACTCTGGGGTCAGGGGTAGGGAGCAATCAGGAAAGCCTTCACAGAGGTGATGTTAGGACTGGGCCTTGAAGGATGTGTAGGAGTTCACAGACAGGAAGGTGAGAGGGTGTTGTATAGGCAGAACTCCATATAGCTCTGAGTTGGGCCAGGAGAGTGAAATGGTTCCATTTTGCATGAAGGAGGGCAGGGCTCGGGGAGGTGGGGTGACGTGCCCCTGGTGGTGGAGGCCAAACCTCTTCCTGATTCCTCCCCCTGAGTTTTGCCCACTGCTCCGCACTGCTTCCGAGTCCATTCTCAGGCACCATCAGGAGCCCTGGGAAGGCCTAGGATGTGCCCTGAGCTTCTGTCCCATTTTAGTGCCTGGAACAGTGGGAATGGCTGGGAAGGATGGGTTCAGGGCTGCCTGGAGGCTTGACTCACTTGGTCTTGGCCCTCCGACCCTGCAGATGGGCCACCACCAGCTTGGCCAGGGCCTTCTGTGTCCCTCAGGTTACGGCTCACAGATGGAAAAGTTGAGAATATCCTTGTCCTACGGTAGGAGAAAGTCTGAATGAGGATTCAAACTCTCTTCTTGTTAATAAATAAAATATTTAAAAAGTTAAAAGTTGGGAGAGAGGGGAAGGAGCTTTGGAGTCGGGTAGACCTGGGTTCGAATCCCTGGCTTTGCAAATGTAAGAAAACCATTTCACCTTCCTAAGCTTCACTTTCCTCATCTGTAAAAAATCTATGAAGATTTAATGAAACAATATGTATTTAAAGTATATGCTGATTTATATAGGTACTTAATAAATATACATTCCATTGTCCATACCGTACATGAAATTCATCTGCCTCTCTGTAAAATACTCCAGATGGAAGGTCTCCACCCTGCCCAAATACCTCTAGTGACAGAGGGCTCACTGCGGAAACCTGCCCCTGGCTTCTCCATCCGTCCCGATCCTCTCCGGGAGCTATGGTCTCAGTCCATTTGCCTTGGGCACGCTTCTCAGAATGTAGGGCACCCAAGGTCCTTTTAGAAAGTGGTGCCAGGAGCTGAGCCCGGGCCAGGTGGCCTCACTGGGCTCAGGAGGAGAGGTTTTGTACCTGAACCTTTTTTTTTTTCTCTTGTAGTAAACACAGCTTGAGATCCCATCGACTTGTTGATTCAGTGTACATTAAACATCTCCATCCTTCAAACCCTCTGTCCTTTAAAAACGTCCCCTGTTCTTAAGAAAGGTTTCCACCTTCCTGTTCTTCTATAAACTTTTAAAAAAAATTCTTCACTGACAGCATTATAGCAATGACTAATTCATAATGAGTTGCATCTTCACAAATTCACCCCACAAACGCATCACCGATTTCCCCTGCGCATTGCTCCTTTTTGACCTCTGTCTACAGGCATGTTTTAAAAGTCTGAATCATGGCATAGATGGCACTTTTATATTCTATTTAAAATACTTTCTTCATGAGCTACCTTCTGTCAAAAATATTAATAATGAACGCATGTTATTTCATTACCTGGACACACCTTGGATAGACAGACTCCTCCCTGCTGGGCATTTAGGTGTTGCCTACATTTCACTCGCTGATGAACATCTCCGTTTGACAAAGAACTTGTAAGCTCCTCCTGAGGGCCAGGTGGTGTGTGGGTGCTGGAAGGCAAAGATGAACAGGGCGCTTGGGGGGCTCGGTTGAAGAGACAGGCTGTGAACACATGATCAGAGTGGAGTCCAGTTGGTTCTCCAGTGGGCGTTCTGTTTGCACAGAGCTGGAGCTCTGCTGGGAGCACTCAGACCAAGCATGAAGCTATCTGAATCCCGTTATAGGACCTGACACGAGATGCCTTTGGGGTTTCATCTGGCTGATGTCTTAGGGATTGAGTGGAAGGTGTCTTCCTTTTAGAGAATTGCTAAGATGTGGAACCCATACATTTTTATTAACACATCCTATGTGGTGGGATCTGGAGCAGGAAGCAATGAGTGAGACCCATCCTTGTCTTTGAATCAATAACAGTTTTATTGATAAAACAATGTAGATGTCTAAGGTGACATATTAAGAAGTTAGAGGGCTTCAAAAAGGTAGGGGTCAGGTTGGGGTTTGTGGGGAGGAGACTCACTTTTTGGAGATTTATAGTCCAAATGGTTGTTGCCTCCTTTAAAAAACCTCACACAGCCTTAGTTACTCCGTCTCTGTTTGGGCAGGTGCCGTGTCACCCTGGGGAGCCCCCTCCGCTTGCTAGACATGTGGGTTGAGGCTGGGAGAGTGTTCAGGTTCCCGTCAGCCTGGCTTGGCCAAAGCTGGTTTAAGTTTGAATCCAGAGAGTGGTTCAGTCCAGAAATAGGATCTCTGCCTGGGCTGCGGCTGCTTAGCCACTTTGGTTTTATGCTTTGGGTCATTTAGATAAAAGCAGATAAAAAGACAGACCAGTAATCTCCCTGTGCTGTCACGGAGTCTGTACTTTGAGTATCTGCCGCTCGTCTGACACACATGCTGGCTGGCTCGTGGCCGGCTGCGGGCTGCCCTGGTCAGGAAGTCCTCTCTAAAGCCACCCGGCCCCAAATCCCTGGACGCCTGATCTCTTCAGCTCAGTCAGGGCCAGGCTCGTGCCGGGTGTGGGCCACAGCGAGGAGGCAGGCCTGGCCCCTGCATTCAGGGCTCTCCCAGGCCGTGTGGGACAGACACGTACCAGGCAGTGACCACGTGGTGGGAGGGGCTGGGACAGGGGAAGCCCTGGGCTGTGGAGCACAGACGTCCAGCCAGCTGGTAAGGTCTGCGGGCTGGGATGTGTCCGGCTTATTCCCTGTGGTACCCTGGCACCTGGCATACTGCCGGCACAGAGTAGATGCTCAGGGCACAGTTGTGAAATGAATAACGGGGAAGTGCCTAACCCAGCCTGGGCCTGTGGGTAGAGGGGGACCAGGTCATTACCTGGTAGGACACAATCTCCCCTTCCTCCTCCCTCCCCCTCTGCCTCCGTCTGTCCTTTCTCCCTTTTTCTTACTTGTCCCTCACTGAGCACATGCTGGGATCCAGGCCCTGTGCTGGTAACCAGGTATGCAGAGGGGACTCTGTCCCTACCCTACCCCTGCTGTGGGCCCCATCGCTGCCCCCGTGACACCTGGTGCACATTGTGTGTCCATGTCTCTCACCCAGGCCAGCAGGGAGGATGCGTGCAGGGACTGTTGGGGACACGTGAGAACAGGCCCAGATGGAGGGCTGCAGATGCACTGACCATCTGGGAGAGTAGCCAGGCTGAGTCCAGGTGCTTCCCCGACCAGCTGTGTGACCTCGGCAGTTCACTTCCCGGAGCTGTACCTCAGTTTCCTCATCTGTAATGTGGGCTGCCTCATAGGAGTGTTAGGACGGTCAAAGGGAACAATGGGTATGAAAGCACCTTGTAAAATAAAATGCAGTATGCCTTTTCAGAGTGAGGTAGCAATCCTGCCTTCCATCCCATATATGTGCATGCATGCACGCACACACGTGTGCACACACAGTGTCATGCGTTGCGAAGATAGGTTCTGAGAAATGCCTCTTAAGGCAATTTTGTCATGTGGGAACATTGTGGAGTGTGCTTACACAAACCTACAATGGTATAGCCTGCTATACACCTAGGCTGTGTGTATAGCTTGTTGCTCCTAGGCTCCAAAGCTGCACAGCACATTACTGAATACTGTAGGCAACTGTAACACAGTGGTAAGTATTTGTGTATCTAAACATAGAAAGGTTTCAACAAAAATATGGTATTGTAATCTTACAGGATTACTGTCATATTTGTGGTCTATCATTGACCAAAACATGGTTGTGTGATGCATGACTCTGTGTGTGTGTGTGTGTGTGTGTGTGTGTATGTGTGTACAGTGAGCCTTGATGCTGCTAAATATCCTATAATGTACAGGACAAATCCCACAGCAAAAAATTGTCTAGGTCAAAATGGCAGTAGTTCTGAGATTGAGAAACCCAGGGGTAGCTGAAAAGAGTTGAACTGGAGGAATGGGTTATCGTCCTCTGTGCAATACCATGGAGAAGACAGTGTGGCGAATACGCAGGTCTGTTCAGGGAAGAGAGGGGAGGGGAGCGGGTGAGGCTGTAGAGCTCCGAGGAGCCACGTAAGGTGGGGCCGTGAGGGCCATGTTCGTGAGTTGGATTTTTACCCAAGGACGGTGGAGAACTACCAAAGGCACATGCAATGTGTGCAATGGTTTGAATGTGCCCCTCACCAAAATTCACTTGTTGCCAGTGTGACGGTTCAGAGGTGGGGCCTTTAAGAGGTGATTGGGTCATGAGGGCAGCACCCCTATAAATAGGCTAAGGCCCTTATGAAAGAGAATCCATGTAGCCTTTGGCTAGTTTGCCCTTCCACTTTCTGCAGCAAGAAGGTCCTCACCAGATGCTGGTGCCTTGGTCTTGGACTTCCCAGCCTCCAGAACTGTGAGAAAATAAATTCCTGTTCCTTATAAATTACTCAGGCTTGGGTATTTTGTTTGGGTAGCAGCACAAACCAACTACGACAGCGTGTGAGTCTGGAAGAGACAGGTGAGATGGTGTTTTGAAGTCTTGCTCAGTGTAAAGTTTGAGGACAGATGTTGGGGCCAGGCCAGAGATGATGGGGCTTGAACCATGGCAAAGCTGCACTCGTGACTGGCCAGGTGACCCTGGGGATGTGCTGCCTTGATCTGGGCCTCAGTTTCTCATCTGTAGCATGGGAATGATGAGGCCTACCTCAAGAGCTGTGAAAGCAGTGTGTAAACTGTAGCGTGCCACACAAAAGCAAGGGACAGAGGTGGTTTGGATGGGCTGCTGGCCCCTCAGGGAGCTCATGTTTAGAGAGGGAGAGTTGGGGGTTGATATGTCATGCAGAGTGGGCCAGGCGCTCCCCAGGGAGGCTCAGGGTTGCACACACATGTGCACAGTGCTTCATAGTTCCCAAAATACTTCCCAAAGTGCTTCTTTTGTCATCCTTACCGCCCTAGGAAGTATACATTGTCATTATCCACGTTTTCCAGTGAGCCTCAAACTAAGACACCAGTGAAAAGAGGTTCCTTTGTGGCAAATGAATGAATGAGCAACGTGGGTCACCAGGTGCATGCAAGGAGGTGGTATTCTCTGAGGACAAAGGCAGAACAGCGCAAGGTCCTCTCGGGAGAGGGCTGATCCCAGGCTCTCAGGGCAGGCTGATCCTGCAGGGAGGGGTGAGGTCGCTGAGGAAGGAAGCCTTGGGAATGCAGCAGAGTCTCACTTCATCACCCCTGCTCTGCCGCTCCCCAGCCTGGGGGCCCAAAGACCAGCAGGTGGGGAGGGCGTGGGGGCATAAGTGCCTATTTCCACCATCTGGGGCTTGCCTGGACTCATTGCCTCTGTGTGCTGTTTCTGCTGGTTTTGGGGAAAAGAGCCTAGGCTTTAAGCCTGCCAGACCTGGGTTTGGGTCCCCAGGAATGGCTGGGTGGGGTGCAGGTGGGAGGTGGGGTTGAAGATGAGGTTGGAGAGGTGGCCACACCCTGAAGGGGCCTGAGACTTGCTCATGGTACCTGGGCTCTTTGCCAACCAGTGGAATTTGTGAGTCCTAAGTCAGGGTGGTTGGTCTGGTCCCTGCCTGAGCAAGTGTCCTATCTGGAGGGACGTGGGATGCCATCCTGAAAGCAGCAGTTAAGGGCACGGGCATTGGAGTCACCCAGCCTGGGTTCAAACACTGGTATCACCACTTACTAACTCTGAGCCCAGGTTTCATCGTCTGCCAGGTTCAGAAGAGCCGAGATGCTGTCCAGGTGGTGTGTGTGAAGAGCTAGCCCTGGCACATAGCAGGTGGCTGTATGCTCATCAGAGGCAGGGACAGCAGAGTGTGGTGGTTGAGACCAGAGGTCCTAGAGCCAGCTAGCCCAGGTTCAAAGTCTGGCTCACCACTTTTGGCTGTGTGACCCCAGACATGCTGGCCAGCCCTCTGTGCTCCCCAATCCTTTTCTTAATATTGGTAATTATGAGCAAAGTAGTACTGACTCCATAGGATTGTCATGAGGATTAAATGAATTAATACCCATTTCCTCTTTTTCTGCTCTCCCTTAAATCTGTTCCACTTGGGCTTTCGTCAGGCCACCAAAAATAAAGTCCCCAAGGCCTTCCATGTTGCCGGACCCAGGGGTCAGTTCTTAGGCCTCATCGAATTTGACCTTTCAGCAGCATCCGACACAATTGCTCGCGCCGTCTTCCTTGACACTCTTTCTCCATTTGCTTTGAGGACACCTCTTGGTTCTCCTACCTCCTTGGTGGCTCCTTTTCCCTCGCCTCTGCTGGTTCCTCCTCTTCTGATGTCTACACGATCATGTGCCCCAGGTTTCTCATCCTGTCTACACTCTCTCTCGGTCTCATCCACACTCATGTCCTTGAATATTGTCTGGTGAATCCCAGGTTGGTATTTCCAGCTTGTGCCTCACTTCTGAACTCCAGACTGCTCCATTTTTCAACTGGATGTCTAAAAGATGCCTCAAACATAACATATCCAAAATGAGCCCCGGCACTCCCAGCATGCCCCACCCGAGTCTTTCCCATTTTTCCACCAGTTGCCCAGGCCCAGAGCTCTGCTGTCCCCTTGTCTCTTCCCTCTCCCACACCACACATACAATCCACCCCCAAATCTTGGCTGTAACTTGACAACACAGGCAGAATCTGACCCCTTTTTGTCATTTCCCCACTATCATTCTCGCGTGGATTATTGCAGTCTTTCCTCCTGTGTGGCCTACCTGCAGCCAGAGTCCTGTTCAGATGTAAACTGTCCTGGAACCCTCCAGTGGCTGCCATCTCTCCAGGTAAAAGCCACAGTCCTTACAACGGCAGCAGTGCGCCTCTCCATGATTCACCCTGACCTCGTCTTGTGCTGCCCGCGCCCCTGACACACAGGCCTCCTTACTCACCCTCAGACACACCACCTGTGTGCGGCCTTTGTACTTGCTGGTCCCTTGGCCTGGAATGCTCTTCCCCTGGAACACCTCCTGGCTGGCTGGCTCCCTCCTTCAGGTCTTTGCTCAGCCCTGGAGTCTCTCCCGAGCAACTTGCTTGGAATCGCACCCCTTGGAGTTCCCGACTCCCTCCCCTGCTTCGTTTCTCTGCACAGCACAGATCGCCAACGGGTGCGCTGTCTGACCTGTTCGTGCTTTGCTGTCTGCGTCACCAGCTGGAATGTCAGCTCTGCAAGGGTAGGGGCTTCTGTTTGCCTGCTGCTCTATCCACAGGACCTAGAATGGTGCCTGGCACATAGTAGGTGCTCAATAACTATGTGTTAGATGAATGAAAACTAATAGGTATAAAAACTGCTTAGAACATTCTAATATAGAGAATGCTCAACACTTTGCCATTGTTATTGTTTGCATGTTCCATGACATTGGCAGCAAGTGCTCTTTTCAAACTGTCTAAATTCAGAGAATTTCTTTGTCTGTTTGGTAAGTATTTAGTGAGCACTGCCACGTGCCAGGTGCTGGCCAGTCAGCAGCACCATACTCTGCCCCTGCCCCTGGTTTAGGATGCGTCCTGGAGGGCTTCCTGGAGGGGGCATGTGGGAGGCAGGTTGCTCTAGTCCAGGGGCCAGCAGGAATTGTGTGGGGTTAACACCGTGTAGAGGGTGTGACTTGGCCTCTGCTGTGTGGGGTTTGGGGCGGGGGCCTTCCCCTGGAAGGGGTGCTGTGCAGACCCTGTCAGGGTTGATTCAGACTCTGCGTGTGGCTAGGGCCAGACTCAGTGAGCAGGTTCTGGGTTGCCTTGCTTTTCTGAGTTGGGTTTCAGATCAACTGGACAGGAACAGGCAAGAGGGGAGTTGATGAGAGGGAGGGGTGGCCTGGGAGGGGGCCACCTGGGCTAGTCCTGTGCTGCTCTCCTGGCTCCTTCACGAGGCCTCTGGAGCCATATCAGAGGAGCCTTTTCTTATGACTCGAGCCATAAATCCCGGCTCCTTTTAAAGGCCGTGCCTGGAGCTGCCCAGCTGCTGGTCCAGAGGGAGCCACAGCTCCGCCTCCTGGCCTGAGAGAGCCCTCTGGAGCTTGGGCAGCCAGCGTTTCTCAAGCTCCAGCGATGTGCTAGGGTTGGCCAGGGACTGGTGGAGGTTCAGTCCTCCAGCTGCCCCACCTTTGCAGGAAGGGACAGCTCACACCACAGGACAGGTGAGGAAACTGAGGCACAGAGTGGTGAAGGGTGGTGAGGCAGGGACACAGGCCCGCCTTTGACTCTTCCCTCTGGAGTTAGAGGAGAATTCTCCGCTGGTGCAGTGGAAGGAGCCCTGGCGTGCCAGAGGCACAGTTGTCCCTGGAGTGGTCCTTGTGTGGATGACCCGGGATAACACGTGGAAAGTGCCCAGCCCACCCTGGCGCCCAGGAGCCATCTATTTGCTGCCTGCAGGCCCCTTACTCCCAGCCTTAGCAGCCCCCAAACCCCTGTCTTTGTGACCTTGGGCAGTTAGTCTCTCTGTGCCTCAGTTTCCTCATCTGTAAAATGGGGATGTTACAATGTTTTGCTTTATAGCACCAGAGGAGATAGGATAAAGGGCATAGAACAGTCTCAGCACTTGTGCTCAGTAAACATTAGTTGTCATTGTTACTATTGGTGACTGATTGGATGGGGGAATGGGGCAGAGGGAGGTGTCTAGGACGATGCCCTGAGTATCTGGAGGTGGGGATGGAGGTGTAAATTTGGGGACGGGCATGGGAGGGATGATTAGCTCAGCTGGGCTGAATCTCGGGTACCTGCGTCTGATGGTGGAGTGGAAGCCCTTCTGGGGTTGGCCAGGCCTGTTAGAAACTGCCTCCCCGCAGCCTCCAAACCAGAAGGTTGAGGGCCCACACGTGGCAAGTCTGCCCTCAGGATCCGCAATTGATTATGTTTTGGCTGCTTGGGGTCCCCACGGCAGGAGAAGGGAGAACAGCCATCATCATCATCATCATCATCGTCATCATCATCATCATAATGGCAATGATAACAACTACCATTTGTGCCAGGATTTACATTTTACAAAGTGCCTTCTCATCCATTACCTCATTGGGAACACATGGTTCCAATAGAAGGCAAAGGATGTATTTCTCTGGGGTCCTGTGGGGCCCACTCTTCTGAAAGTCTGTTTCAAATGATAATGGTGATGCCGCGCACTTTTATAGTGCTTTGTGCTTTGCAAAGTGCCCTCGCTGCGGCTCCTCACATGGCACATCAGCCAGGAAAGAACGTCCTCTTTCACAGATGATAACCTGAGGTCCCGAGAAGCCCAGTGGCTTGCTGGGGGGCAACCCCAGCTCATGGGGCTGGGACTTCATGGGTCTTCGTTTTCAGTTAAGCCTTCTGTACAGGGCAGGCCTCCCTTCTGTAGCAGCAGCTCAGCCCTGATCACGTTCCTCTGGGGACAGGAGGCTCACCATCTCTGTTGATCTCAGGTCACCCCAATCCGTGGCTGCCCAGCCCTCCCCACATTTGTCCTAGCTCTGTGGTCTGGAGACATAGCCCAGCTGAGACTTCAGGACAGGCGGTTTGTCTCCCCTGATGGCAGCCCCGGTCTGAATGACCCTCCACTGAGCTCTCAAATGACGAGGGGGTACCCAGCTTCCCCAACCCCAGCTGAGTCCTGATCTTTAATGTTGTGTCTGTTCCACTATCTCTGCTGTCTCACCCTGCTGTGGGGCACGTCCCTGGGGCTGCTCCAGGGAGGAGGCAGCATGGAGATCATGCCAAAAGTCGTGGAGAGAAGGCACCTTGGTGGGCGTCTGGACGTCTGGGTCTTACTTGACCCTGGCAAGTCAGTGCCTTCCCCAGGCCTCCTTGACCGTCTGTAGGGAACCTTGGTAGCCCAGGAACTCAATCATGTCCCCCTGTCCCTCCCCTTTAAGGGTGCTTCCAACTGCGTGGGCCTGTGTGGGGTGGTCTGGGGAAGCCTAGAAGAGCAGGCTTTGCGGGGGCGGATTTCAATATTGGGGGATTGTTTCTGATAAAAGCCAATTAGCCTTGCTTGAGAATTTTGTTCCAGGACAAAGCCCAAATGTGTAGCTGAGCAAATGAGCCATGTGTGATGAGCCCGGCCTGCTAAGAAGTGCCAGCATCTCTGATAGTATTGGCACCTTCTCTCAGTTGTGTCCTATGAGCCAGGCACTGCTTAGATACACATACGTGTATGTACACATGAACATCTTGCTCAATCCTGCAGGCCCGTTGCGGGATGGGCACTGCCCAAGGCCCCTCGGTGGACGGGTAGAGGATGATTCCAACACAGGTCTGCTAGGGAACATCCCATGCCGCTCGGCCGCTCCCCACCTCTGCAGAAATTCCTGCTGTGGCTGCCGGCTGTGGTCCCCCCTGCCCGGCTGGGAGAGTCGGCTGGGCTGGTGGACGGGTGCTTTGATTTGCAGTGACCCACTGCTCTTTGTAGTCTCTCCCCCCCACTGGGCCCTGGAGGACACATTCCCATGAGCCTGAGCAGCAGAGAGAGGCCCCACCTCCCTGTCCAGCTAGATGGGAAGATAAGAGGGAGGAATGTCTAAGCTGGGCTGTGGCACAGGGGCCCATCTGCATGCAGCCCCTTTCCCTGCTTCCTGCCTCCTCTGTACCACGCACCCTAGGCCAGCCTCCAAGTTCTCTCCACCCTTCCTCAGCGTCGGGTCCCTGTGAAGGCACGCGAGGGTGGAGTGTGGAATTTGGGCTTGAGTCTTTTCTGCCACTTACTAGTGTGACCAGGGGTCAGTCACCTCCCCTCTCAGAGCTAGCTTCCTTGGTACAAGTGGGGCATGCTGTCCTCATCTCTGAGTTGCTGGTGCCCTGCCTGGCACATAGTAGGTGCTGCATGAACAAATGTTCCTTACTCCACCGTCAAGAACCCAGCCCCTTCCCTGCTGAGAAGAGAGTGTGGCTGGGGTTGAGCGAGGCATGGGTTGGGGGTGGGGGTGCCCACATGGCCAGGAGTCCAAGATAGAAATGAGGCAGTCCATGCCTGGCCTCCCTAAGCAAGGCCCTAATGCCTTTCGGATGTTCCCTGACTTGAGGTGGCGGGAAAAGGGGCGAGGCTTCTCGTATGCTAACGCGGCGGCTCTCCAACTGGGGCGATGCCTGGGAAAGCCTAAAGTTCACGTGAAGAACTTTTGAGCTGGCCAGGACTGTGGCGATTGCTGAGCCAGATTGCTTTCTTTAGACAAAAGACACTCAGAGAGGGAAAGAAGCTTTCCTAAGGCCACCCAGCCAGCCGGAGGGAGCAGAGCTGGGGCCTTTCTGTTACGGGTGCCTCAAATGGTTGAAAAATAAAAGTCAACAACTGACCTTTATTGAGCCCTTACAACATTAACAGGCCTTGCTGTGTTTTATCTCATTAATCATCACATTTTGAGACGGAACCTATTTCTGTTATTATTTCCATTTTATAGATGAAGACACTAAGGCTCACGGTAGCTGAACAGCTTTCCCAGGTGGCACAACTGGTGCCTGTGGGTCCAGGCTTTGAGCCCCTCCCAGAGCTTCAGAGCCGTAGGGTTAGGATTCGGTGTGCGTGGAAGGGTCGGGCGGAGGTTGCCTGTGGCCCCTGGTAAACAGTGCAGGCTCGGAGGGCTGTGGAAGCCTGTGTGGACTGGTGTCCTGACTGGCAGTGGAGAGACGTAGGTGCGAGTCGTGCTCTGTAAAACCAAATTACGATATGACTTTGAGCAAGTCCTTTGGCTTCTCTGGGCTTCATGTGTACAACAAAGACGGTCAAAAGGCCCTCCAGCCCTGACATTCTGTGTTCTAGATCCCCAGTTGCTTGCTGAGCGCTGTGTGATGGGCAGCTCACTACCTACCGGTCAGCCCATTCCCGTCCCGTGCTGGACAGCTCTGCTCTGTGCAGCGTGAACTAGCTGCACAGTCAAGAATTCCTCTGCCCCTGGCCCCCTGATGACCCTCCTCCAGCATTTCCTCCCGGAGTGTGACAGCCAAGCCCAGCGCCTGGCCCTTGGCTGCTGCTCTGGAAACGTTTCCCTCCTCTCCCTGGGCCTCCACCTTCCTGAGGTTTTTTGCAGGGTCAGAGCACCAAGAGACCTTCAGAGCCCAGGGTCGTCCCCTAGCGTGCCCCTGGCTAGGGCTGCCTGGGTCGGTAAACACCTCTCCACGTCAGGTGCTTATTGCGTTCACCCTGCCACGATCCCCCATCACAGAAGGGGAAAGTGCGGGGATCAGGTGGCCAGCGCAGAGGTGCAGAGTCTACGCCCTGTGGCTCCTCAGTGCATTCTTTGGTCCCCTCTGACTTTCCTCCTGCCTGTCATGCTCCCTAACTGCCCCACTCACACATCCTTACAGCCAGCTCCATTGTGCCTGCTGGTGCCAGAGAAGAGACAGGTAGCCCAGTTATGACGCCATGGTAGAGGTCAACTTGTCCCCAGCCCCCTGCCTTGCTGCACACTGTGGACCCAACAATGAGTGGCTGGCAGGGAGCAGGGCATGGAGCAGCCCATGATGCAGTCAGGCAGGGGTGACCAGTGGGAGTACAGGGGACAGCTTCTGCCCAGAGGACCCTCTGGGGGAGCTCCTGGAGGAGGAGACTGATACCAGCATGGGCCTCCTCCACCAGGAAGTCCTCCCTGACTACTCAGGCCCCAGTGGCCTGTTCCTTCTCTGACCTTGAGCCCGTAATGACTGCTGCACTGCCCGACAGAATTCTTTGTTGAAATTCAACTTTTTATGTTTTCCTTTCCTATAGAACCTTTGGGGCCAGGACCTGCACTGCACTTCCTGTGTCTTGCAGTTGTTATTAACTTATTCAGTAAAACTCTATTGAATTCTGTGCCAGGTACTGTGATAGAAACGACCAGACAAAAACCAAGAGCTTCTGTTTCCTCCTCAGGCTGTGTCCCAGACTGGTGTATAATAAGGGTCAGGTGTATAGTGGTGATGTAGAAAGGTGAAGGCTAAAACCCAGAGGGAGCCAACAAATGCCCCGGATTTGAGCTGGGTACTGAAGGATGAATAGGAGTTGGCCAAGCAGACACCAGGGAGCCAGGGCATTAGGCAGAGGGAGTGGCATGTACAGCAGCACAGGGGCCTTTCAGGGGCGTGCTCCATCTGGGGAACGGTGGGCACAGGGGTGGGCTGCGGAGTGGTGGGTGTGATGGCTGGAGGATGGTCAAGACCAAGCAGGACTTTGAGCACCAGTGGGGAGCCTCAGCACAATTGCGGAGGCCGGAGGAAGTGTGGCTAATAGGGGACCAGACTGGAAGCCAGGAACCCAGGCCAGGGTGGTTCTCCAGGCTGAGAGGATGAGGCTGAAAGGGAGGGAACAAGGAAGGTGAGGAGGCAGGGGAGGGGTGGGTGAGCTGCTGGGGTGAGCTGCTGGGGTAGCCCATAACAAGCTACCCCAAACTGAATTGTTTGGGTTAGGAATTTGGGGCCAGGTTCTTCTGGGTGATGCTTGTGCTCCACATGCCGTCAGCTGGGGTCACTTTGGTGGTATTCAGCTAGCAGCTACCTGGTTGGAGGGTCCAGGACAGACTGATCATATGCTGGCATGTGGGTGGGGATGGTTGGAAGGCTGGGCTCAGCTGGGCCATATTCCTTCTCCATGCAGCCTCCGTGGGTGTCTCCAGCAGGGCAGTCAGACTTCTTTTGCAGCAGCTCAGGGCTCCAGGGAACCAGGAGGGAAGCTGCCAGTCCTCATAAAGGCAGGCTCGGAAATGGCACGGCATCACTTCCACATGATGCTCCATTTGTGAAGGCAGTCACAGGCCAGTCCGGATCCAAGGGGAGGGGACACAGACCCATTTAATGGGAGGAATATCAGATTTGTGACCACCGTTAATCCATCCCTCTGCATGTACCACCCCTCTCCCCCTTGGAGAGATCTGAGCCCCTCTGAGGACTGGGCCAAGAAATAGGTGCTGGGTGTCAGCCACTCGGTAAAGAAACTTTGCTCTGTAGCACAGATTCGAATCTCTGACCTATTGGCACACCCCTCAACTACTGACCCGTCAGTGCACACCTGAGCCTCCAGTTTATTAGACTATGCCAAGCTCATGGAGAGTTTAAGCACACCTGTCACACCTGTTCAACACCCGCGCACATACCACGAGGCCCCTAGTGCCTTAGCCCGGGGCAGCAAACAGGGTTCCGCTTATAACCCAGCTGTGACCACTTGCTGTCTATCAGTGATGTCTGCTTTGTCAGAGGTGTGGGGACTGGTGGCATCACTGTCTCTTGGCTCATTGATTGTGGGCCTCTCTCCCTTCAGTACCTCCTGGACCACAGCAGTTACCTGGGTCCAGCCACAGCTCTAATCTGGTCACATAGACCCAGAGGACCGGTGGGTTTGCACATACCTGTCCCTTCAGGAGCTGTCAGCATGCCTCAGCCATGACCCACTGCCACGTGGCTGGACGCCCAACCCAGAGGCACCTTGGGCTTCAGCGGGACTGGCACGCCCAGCCCCCCAGCTCTGTGAGCGCTAACACCAGCCTTTATCAGCCTCACACCGCATTCCTTAGCTTCACCATCTCCCACCAGCCCCCTCCGACCCCTTTCTCAACCACGGAAGGTTTAATTGTTGCAAATGGAATCCGTGTTCTACAGAAGTCCAATAAATCTGCAGTCTGTCTTCCTGGTAATCCATCACAGATTGCCAGTCGCACGAGGAGAAGTCTATAAGATGTGTTCTTCATGTCTAGTATGTTGGGTTATTTTCATGTCTTGTGGTTTGAATTTGGCCACTGTCATTTTAGAGGAATTTCCTGCCATCTGTGTTCAATTGAATTTTCTCACAGATTTGTGCTTGCTTGTAAATACTAGGGGCTGGCAGAAAGGGGAGCTTTGTTCCTGGTGACATTTCAGAAAGCCCTTAATGCAGCTCACCGGCTGACCTGCAGCTTGGCCGGGAGGGAGGCTTGAGGTGGAGGGAAGGTACAGATGCCTGAGGCTTCTCTGCCTTAGGGTTGGGACAGGTTGCTCATCTCAGGTGGGGTGGGACAGGGCGGGGCTTGCCTCCCACCTTCCCTGCTTCCCTCGAGCATCTCCTGATATGAGGAGTGTGTACTTTTGCCTGCATCCTCCCTTCCTCTTCTGCTGGGGGCAGAGTACCAGCCCTGGCCACAAGTGGCTGGATCCCACCAGCAGGTTCTGGGCTGGACCCCTGGTCATGGGGAAAGGCCACTCACCTTGGGACTAGGCATCCAGCGACCTGGGTTTCGGCACCAGCTCTGCCCTAACTTGCTCTTTGATTTTAGGCTTCCTTGGAGCCTCAGTGTCTCTTCCTGTACAATGGGATGTTGATCTGTGTCTCTCAGTGGTTGTTGCAAGGATTAAGTGACGCTAGGCAAGGAAGAAAAAGGATGAATAAGAAAGATGTGGTCCTTGTCCTTGAGGACCTCACTGTGTGGACCAGCGATGGCCCTGGGGGTGCCAAGACTGCCTATGGGATGGGGGAAGATGTATTAGAATGCAATTTTTATTTATAATAAATCTCACTATTGGCGTAGTGATGATGATCCTGCCTGTCAGGCAGTATGTAGAACACCGCACATGTTTCTAATTCATTTGGTCTGCACAACGACCAGATGAGATACATGGCTTTTATGGCTGAGGAAACTGAGGCACAGAGCACTTACTTGGGCCTCCCAAGGTCCCATACCTAGCATGTGGCAGATGCATTTGATAATAAAAATAAGGAGGTCAATTTATAAATGAATACATTTTCTCCTATTAGGGATTTGGAGTTTGGGGACTGCTGGTCTAGAGCGGTGGTTGTTGACTTTGGTGTGTATTAGAAGCATTTATGGAACGGGTTAAAATGCAGATTCCTGACCCCCCTCATGGGCTGGGGAATATGGGAGGTTTTTAGTCAGGGTGACAGTTGAGAAAGGAAACTCCAGGGCACTCCTGCATCTGGAGGTGCATGTTAGCTGTCTTCAGCCTCAGTTTCCTCCTCTGAAAAATGAGGATGGATCCCCCCCGGTTGGCCAGCCCCTGGGGTGTGTGGCTTGGTGCCGCCCGCTCCAGGACACAGCCCCAGCGGTCGCCTGCTCCTGCACTGGCAGCGTTTCCCCTCTGCTGAGTCACGTCCATCCCCACGCACACGTAAGCAGGGTGCTATTTCTACTGTCGTCAAAACCATAACTAACCTCTTGACCTACTTCCCTCTTCAGAGACCGCCTCCATTCCTTTCCTTTCTTTCTGAACAAAACTCTTTGAAAGAGTCAGCTGTACTTTTTGTCCCATTTCTCTCCCTCTGTTCTCTTCCGAGCCCGTGTTCGGCTTTCCGCAGCTCACCAGATCTTGGCTCCTGCGAAGATGCCCGGCGGCGCCGGGCTGCGGTCATCAGTCTCGTTCGGAGCATTTGCCTTGAGCTCTCCCCTCTCCTCCCTGTGGCAGCTGGTCTCTTGGCTGCCTGGCCACCACACTCTCCTGATTTCTCCACCTCTCGGCTGCTTCCTGGTCCCCCTTCCTGGTTCCGCTTCATCGCAGTCACCTTCTCACTTGTGGTCATCTCATCCAGGCTGCAGCTTTGAAGAACATCCATTGGTTGATGACTCCCAAATTGATGTGCCCAGTCGGACTCTCCCTGGAGCTCAGACTGGCCCGTCTACCTGCCATGCCATCGCATCCCTGTGTCTCCACGTGGATGTCCAGGCGCTGCCCCAGATTTACGTGTTCAGAGCTGGGGTTGTTCCGGCCCCCAGACCGCTCCTCTCTCAGTGCCTGGCACCTGCCTCCTCACCGTCCTGTGTTCTGACTATGTGTGTTGATCATTATCTGTTTCCTCCTCTAGAATGTCGGCTCCAAATGGGCAGGGACCTTGTCTGTCTTGTTCACTGCTCTGTCCCCAGTACCTAGACCACGTCTGGCACAGAGGCGTGCTCAGTATTTGTTGAATGGATGGGTGGATGGATGGGTATGCCAGCATCTGGGAAACTGTGAAGTGCCAGGCTTGCCTTTGCAGGTGATCAGCATCGCTGTTGTGCTGACGTGTCTTGCATGTCTTGGTCTCAGTCCCAAATCAGGTAGAATTGGCACTGTCCCTCACAGAGCCTTCTGTGTCTGCCCCATGGCAGAGCTGGCAGTGCTTTGGTTGGGAGTGAAAACTAAACCAGTGGTCCTGTGGCACCCTGTTCCTTAGGGTCTGGTCCAGGGTGAGGCCAGGGGAGAGCCAGGGACGGGGAGGGGCGAGATGCTCTGGGAGGGTGGGGCATGGCAGAAGCCCCAGCCCCCTGCCGCCCATGACCTGGGTCACAGCTGGCTTCAGGCCACGCCCCCTTTCAACAGGGATGTCTGTCTCACCCCATCCTCTCACGAGTTACAAGCAGTGTCTCCCTGGATAAAACATCTGCAGGCCCACCTGTGCCTGGGAAGCGAGGCATTTGCATGGAGATTAGGAAGACAGGCAGGCAGTGGGGAGAGGGGATGGTGGGAGGAAGAGAAAGAAGTAGAGCCCAAAAGAGAGCTGGAGAAAGATACCCCTATGCCGAGAAAAACAGAATGCAGCAGAGAAAGTCGGAGACCTGCAGGAAGAGACCATGAGACAGAACAGAGACGCCCAGAAAGAGAAAAATAGGGCCAGGGTTGGGGAGGACAGAGATGTGGGCAGGGTCTCCAGGCCACGATGCCTGCGTGTCTTAGGCACTTCCATCGGGGTCCATGGGAGGAGTATGGATCTGGGAGTGGGTCTTTTGGGACAGGGCACAGCAGACCGTGGGAGGACGAGGAGCTAAAACCTCAGGGTCTGTCTTCATTCACTCGTCTGTCCCCATGCATACATATGTCCATCCATCTGTCCCTCTACCAGTCCAGCATTGCTAAACTCCCGTTTGCTCCAAGCACTGTCCCTGGCCACCTTTTCTTCCCCCTCTGCCTTGTCCAGCCTTGGTGGTGCTCAGGACCCTGCACTCACCTCCAGTCCGACCTCTAGCCTGAGCTCGTCTCTGTGGACCCTGGGCCTAACCACAGTAGGTGCACCACCAGAATGTTTCGAGAGAGACAGAGGCATGAGAAGGAAGCAGCAAGCCCCCGGGGGTCCTGCTCGTGTCTTCTTCGGTTATGTCAGCTGACCCCCTGGCAGCCCTGGGGGTAGGAGTTGCTGTCTCACCATCCCCACTTGCAGTGACCACGTTCAGTGGCTTGCCCAGAGCCACATAGCTAGGAGCTGGTAGGGCCAAGCTTATTATGCCCCATCTTACTTTTTGGTGGCCTTGGCTGGTCCTGTGTCATCCTAGGACTAGCTCCAGAGTCCGAGTCTCTCTGTGTCATCATGGACCTTGGTTTTAAGAGGAGTGACCCAGGAGGCTTGTGTTGCACAGGGATCAAGGAACCCACCAGAGGAACCATGTGGAAGATATCACTGAGGACTCATTTGTTTATCAACTAACTTCACTGAGTTCTGGTCTGTTTCCAGCCTAGCTGAGCACTGAGGGCTCAGATGAGTCAGACACTATCCCTGCCCTCTGGGGGCTCACTGTCATAGGGCCAGGGACATGGACATATAGGATGGTTTGGGGCTTCCAGAGATCCCCTGGCCATGTATTCAGAGCCTGGCCTTCTCAGCTGTCCCTGCCACTCCCCTTTCCTGGGTAGCACTGTTATGAATGGCCAGCAGCTAAGGATACTCTTTCCAAAATGGCAAACGGGGGACTCCCTCGTGGGAGTCCCTGAGATCCAAACTTGTCCCCAGCTCTCACTACAGGTTGCACCTCCTGCTCTAATGAGCTGGTTTTCCACTGAGAGCAGCAGCCAGCTCTCATCTCTGCACCCCCATCACAGAGCTGGCACAGAAGGGGAGAAAGGGGCCCCACAAGTGATAATCACCTACTGTGTGCCAAGCACATGCTAGGCTCATTACATACAGGGATACACGGGATTCACAGAATAGCCCATTTTACAGGTAAAGACACTAAGACCATTGAGCTAGGAAGTAGCATCTCTGACGTTAAATCAGGTCTTCCTGACTCTGAATCCTGTAGTCTTCCCCCTCCACCAGCTGCCCCACAATGGGGCACCCTCCATACTTGCTGGGCACTCTGAATGTCTCTGGAGAGGCCTTGGGGACTTGCGTTTGTCTCCCAGCCAGTGCCTCTCACCCCTCAATACTCAGGTGGAGCCCAGGGCCTGGGGTGCCCCACTTGTCAACTGATTGTTGAGCAAAGGGAGGACAGCTGTCCAGTCACCAGCTCCATGGCAGCCAAGAGCCAGCCGCCCACCCAGACCCACCTGGAGATACTGTCACAGGGATTTGGGTCTCAGGTTTTGTTGGATCTGCACGCTTGTCTTGGTTATGTGTTTCAGAAGTACAGCAAGGTTGGGAAAATGTTCTTGGAAATTATGTGGTTAATCTTGTGTTTTTGTTTAGGCAGGGCTGGGAGTGGGAGCCCTTATTAGTATCAGTTTGGAAAAAATACTGAGGCATTCACGGCCAACTGCTTAATAGTTCTCATTGAATTAATTTTAAAACGAGAACCTTGTTTCCCTTATTTAATAGTAGAAAACGACTTCCACATTCTGCCCAGTAACAACCTCGGTTATGGGCTCTCCACAAACAATGTGCACATTAAAGGCATCGCTCTGCCCGTATGTGGAATGAATAATTTTGTGCAAACTATTTATTATAAGCATGCGATGCACTTAAACTTTTTAAAAAAATTTTATTTTTTACTGTCGTGGTGACAGATCCAGCCCAGAACTGTACTGTTAAATGGCTTCGACTCTGGCCCTTCCAGGCTGTGAAGAAAATGGACTAATGTTTCAGAAACGCCATAGGGCCGAAAGGAAATCGTTAACTCGTTTGGCCCAACATCTAGGGCTCCCTGGGCCAGTGTTCGAGGCCCGAGAGAGGGTGGCACAGGGTTTTAATAGAGGCTGCACTAATTAGGCCGATGCCAGCCAAAGCTAAGCCTGAGCCTGAGGAGAGAATGCTGGGAGATGGACCGGTGAGACGTCATTGAGGGGCGTGTCTGCTTCACCCAGTCATCTGTCTGTTCCTTCGTTCGTAATTATTGACCGAAGATTTGCCTTGTGCCAGTTGAAAAAAGTCAAGAAAATATTATCTATTTTATTTCAGCTTTGGTGGAGCAGTCCTTGTCTCATGACCCCCTGAGGTGGGCGGTGGTGTTCCTAGTCCAGCGATCTCTTCCTGGAGTGTGGTCCTTTTTATGGATTTATGTTTTTAATCTTTAATGCACACTTATTTGTTTGTGTCAGTGTCTTCTTTGATCCCTTAATGAGTCCACTTATATATTTCTGTCTCTCTTTTTTTTTAATAGAGATGGGGTCTCACTGTGTTGTCCAGGCTGGTCTCAAACTGCTGGCCTCAAGCAATCCTCCCACCTTGGCCTCCCAAAGTGCTGAGATTACAGGTGTGAGCCACTGCGCCTAGCCTCTGTCTCTATCATCCCCTGCTCCTCATCTCAATGTAATGAACCACCCAAATCGTGGCTTTGAACACTAACAAAATACATTTACACATGTGGTCTCACCTATCTTGTCCTCCTGCCTCCAGTCTGGAGGTAATCATTTTACTGAATTTTGTTCCTGTAATTCTATTTTGATTATACTTTTTATTGAAATAAATCTTATGCAGTTGACCCTTGAACAACTTGGGGCTAGGGGTGCCATGTCCCATACACAGTTGAAAATCCCCATATAACTTTGACTTCCCCAAAACTTAACTATTAATAGCCTGCTGTTGACCGAAAGCCTCGTGGATAACATAAAGTCAACTAACACGCATTTTGTATGTTACATGTATTATACATTGTATTCTTATGATAAAGTGAGCTAGAGAAAAGGAAATGTTATCAAGAAAACCATAAGGAAGAGAAATACATTTACGGTACTGTACCGTATTTATTGATACTGTAAGTTTATGTCATCTGTTTATAAGGTGAATTGTCCATCTGAAGTGGTGGTCACCAGGGCTGCACACCTCTGTGTATGGTACTTATCAAGCAGTTCTGCTTTTTGTTGTAATGTCATGACTTTTCTCTGCTTCTCACGAGCACTTCGAGCATCACTAGCGGCACTTCCTATGGGTCCCATGGTGTTATTCAGGGTTTACGGTATTGCGCTAAACACCGTGAAAAGTATGTGAGAACCACGAGAGACCACTTTTTACTGTGATGCGCGATTTACTGGAGACACGAACTGCTCACGTGGAGATGATTAACATCACACAGTGTTTTAAGCGGGTACTTGGTACTCGAAACACTTGAGCTCACCACAATAGCAATAGGACACGGCTACGAAATTATCACAGTAGTACAGTGTGTATGATACTACCGTTAATTTTGTGTAGTTACGATTTAATACTGCATCTTTACATTTGTTTACATTTCTCTCAACTGCGAGTGGTGCCATGTACAGTCTGTGTATGCCTAAGTTTTGATAAATAATAACTTTTTACAATAGATTGTTGTATATTTTATGGTAGTAAAGAATAAAATAGACTAGTATCTACATATATTTTATGCATTCATGACATACCTTTTTCTTATTTTTTTTTTTTTTGATATTTTCAGGCTACATGGTTCATTTTTTTGTGTGAATTTCTTCATATTGTTGCAGATCTTCAAAAAATTTTCTAATATATTTATTGAAAAAAAAATCTGCACATAAATGGACCCATGAAGTTCAAATCTGTGTTGTTCGAGAGTCAACTATACATAGAAAAGGACATAAATGACAAGTACATAATTTGATGAATATCACATTGTGAATGTAACTGTGAACCCAATATTTAGGTCAAGAAATAGAATGACCATCACCACAAAAAGCCCCACTCACACCCCCTCCCCGTCTCTTCTCCCTGCCACCATCTCCAAGGTAACCACAGGCCTGACTTCCAGCACCACAGATTTGTTTTGCTTTTATGTAGCAGGATCACGCAGTGCATGCAAACTCTGTTGTGTCTGGTTTCTTTCACTCAATATTATGTTTCTGAAATCTGTTCATGTTGTTGTGTAGCTATGGTTTATTCATTTTCATGGGTGTATAGTATTACGATTTATTTATCTTTTCGACTGCTAGTGAGCATGTGGGTTGTTTCCAGTTTTTGACCGTATTCATATTGCTGTGAATATATCCATGTCGTATGATGTGCGTATATACTTGTCCTTCTGCTGGGTACATATGTAGGAATGAAACTGCTGAGCTACAGGGTATGGGAATGCTCATTGTTAGTACACAGTGCTAAACAGTTTTCCAAAGTGTTTGCACCACGTAACACCCCCACTGGCAGAGTAGCAAAGTTCCCATCCTTCCTTGTCCTTGCTAACATTGTGTTGCTTGTCTTGTAAATTTTAGCTGTTCTGGTGTATGGGTGTATGGTGGTGTCTCACTGTGTTTTAAATTTGCATTTTTTCCAGTGGCCAATGATGTTGAGCACCATTTCAGATATTTTTTGTCCATGTGAATATTTGATTTTGTAAAGTGCCTATCTAAGTCTTTTTTAAAAAATTGGATGGTTTGCCTTTTTAAGTGTGGATCTTTATGTATTCCAGATCCAAGCCCTCTGTTAGTTAGGTGTGCTACAAATATCCTTTCCCACTCTCAGTGGGATTTTTTGATGAGTAAAAGCTTTTAATTTTAAAATAGTCTATTTTATTAATCTTCACTTTTATGGTTAGTGCTTCTTGTGTCCTATTTGAGAAATCTTTGCCTATCTCAAATTGTGAAAATGGTCTCCACCCCTTTCTTTTTGGAAGTTGATTATCTTACATTTGATATTAGATCTATAATCCATCTGAGTTTGATTTTTGTATATGATGTGCAGTAGGGGTCACTTTCTTTTTTCTTCCCCCCCCAGTACTGTATGGAAATCCAATTGAGCCAGCAGCTTCTATTGAACACACTGTCCTTCCTCATTCTTCTGAAAGGCCGCCTTTGCCCTAATTCAGTTAGATGAGTGGGTCTCTTTCTGGATTCTCCATTCCATTCCATTGGCCTGTTTATCTCTGCCAGTTTCACAGTGCGAATTTTTACAATTTTATAATAAGGATGGACACCCAGGAGTGAAGGTTTTTCTTCATTCTTCTTCAGGATCACCCTGGAGACGGACAGGAGGGGGTGCTGTGTTAGCTGGCTGGTCCGGGCTCCTGGGGCAGAGGCCTGTGTGGAGCGGGGGTGGGAGGTTGGGGGTGGCACTCTGTGGGGCAGGGTGTCCGGGCAGCCTGACCACAGTGGGAGCTCATGATTGGGGTGGCCGTGGATGGGGAGGGACAGGCAAATAACTGACCCTAAATGGTGTCTTGTAGAGACATCTTCCAGAATGTGTGAGTTGACCCTAACTGGTCATGATATGATATGTGGATGATTCCCTCACCCCCTTGCCCCTTCTTTTCAATAAGTTGGCCTGGAACATTCTCTGTCAGGGAAGGAACCCTGGGCTTGGTATTGGAGTCCAGGGCCAGCTCCTAGCTCACTGGGTTACAGGCAGGGTGAGCCCTGCTCCAAGCCTCATCCTCATCTGCACTGGACCTCCTGGCTTGTCTGAGGGCGAATTAGGACAACGAATCTGGAAGGGCCTGTGTCTGCTTGTCAGCTGTGACAGCTGAGAGTGCTGGGAGACCCCCGGAGCCGAGGGGAGCACTCACTGAGCCCCTCTGAGTTAACCCCTTAGTGCTCATCGTAGTCTGCAGGGAAGGCCCTACCCTTACGCCGCTCCCTTGTGTTAGCCATATGGAAAGTGAGGCAGAGGGAGCTTCAGTCACTTGCCCAAGTCACGGAGCTGCTGTGTTGTGCTGTGTCCTTGGACAGTCACACTGGATTTGCCTCACCCTCTCCTTCTCCATGTCATTGCACAGATGGGGAGACTGAGGCCCAGGCGGAGGAGTAGCCTGTCAAGGCCACACGTCCCGTGTATGGCAGAGTCTGAACTGGAAGCCAGGTCCTAGGCCCCAGCCCATGGCCCTCTCCAGGCCCTATCTGCTCCATGTCGAGTTCAGGTGACTTGACCCGCAGGGTTACCCAGAGGACAAGAGCGTCTGGGACCCCCACTCCCACCCCAGTCACAATGGGCGGTTTCCTGTTGCTCTGAAGGTTTGTTCCCAAGGCTTGCTGGGGCAAAGTCAAAACTTTGCAGAGCTTTTGGAAAGAAGAAACCCAAGTGTAAATCAGGTTTATGGCCTGGATGATAAAGTGTCTGTTCCAGAGGATACTTGGTTCCTCATTGCGCTTGATTCTTTCCACATGAAGCCCCTGCGTTTGGGTCGTGACAGACCGTAGTGGTTTTGCTTGTGCAGGTCTCAGGAGCTGGGTCATCCAGCCAGTCTGAGAAGACAGGATTCCGAGGACTCAGACCACAGTCTCTAGGCCTCAGATTGGCCTGGCCCCTTGGCTATTTGATAGTGATTGAATATGTCTCTTCAGCACCCATTGCCTGAGCACCTACTGGCTGCCAGGCCTGCACTGGGCACCAGGGACACAGATGGGACATAGACCTGCGAACTCTGTTACAGTGCAGGGAGCTGGGGGGCCCAGGGCAGCCTGGTGGGAGCTTGGGGAGGGCTTCCCAGAGGAGGTAATAATGAATCTGAGACAGGAAAGGTGAGTGGAGCTCAAGCTTCAGGGGGAAGGGTGTTCCAGGCAGAGGGAATGGCACATGCAAAGACACAAGAAGGGTGGAGCTTAGCTCACGTGAGGCTGGAAAGACAAGTCCTATAGCACAGGGAGGGGAGTGTGTTACTCGAAGGATACTCGGGGATACTCGGGAGGCTTCCTGGAGGAGGTCACCAATAGAAGAACAACCTTTGTAAAGGCCTGGAAAGATGGACTGGTGTGGTGGGTGTGGACGAGCAGTTCCAGCAGGGTATTACAGGGTGAGGTACTGGAGAAACGGGTGGGGTCCCCAAGTGGAGGTCTCTGGTGCTGTGCTGAAACTTCTTAAGAACCGTGCTGGTGAAGTCTGTGCAGGGGACCCAGCTCCTCTTGCCTGTGATGTCCAGAACAATCTTGCCTTCCATCAAAGTAAGGCGGCTCCCCCTACCCCAGATTGCCAAGCTGCTGATGTTTATAATTATAGTGTCCCACCGTCCGAATCTTTGTTCATCAGACTTTGTTAGCCTGATTTATGTGCCGGACACTGGTCCTCATAATGGGGAACAGAAACAGGGAAGTATGCTGCCTTGGGGATCCATCCGGGCAGGTGTGACCTGCCCTGAGGGGCCCTGGGCCTGCTAGGCTGCTGAAGTGTCCTGGTCCTGGCCAACTGGCCCCAGGGGCAGCCTTCCAGGCCCCACACCTGGCAGCACCTGGGAGTGGGGCTGGGTGGGCAGACACTCTGTCAAGGAGAGCTTTGGGGTCAACCTGGGGTGGGAGCCACAGAAGAAAACACAGGCCCTGGGACGGGACAGCCCCCAGCATGAGACCTGGGCCAAGCACCTCACCCCTCGGGCATCAGCGGCTCCCTCGTGAAACAGACGAAACACCCACCCACCCCTCCTCGAGGCTGGGGGATTAGATGAGGTGCTAGCGGGGGCGGTTCCCACTGCAGAGCATTTGGGGATCGTGAACTCCCTTACTCTGATTTCCTGCACAGATGGACAGGTTGACTGTTCCTCCCTGCGAAGCTCAAGGAGAGGGGGAGATGTGTGGGGAGGATGTGTCAGGAACATCACCCCGACTCCACCCCAAGGCCGCCCTCCGGTGCTCTGTCATCATCACTGCCCCACCTGTTGTTCTGTTTACTCAGAGCTCCATGGTTCACAGAGTGCCTTTCGCCCTCAGTCTCTGTGACAACCGCATACCCGCAGGCCAGAGTTTTCCACCCACAGTTTTTCAGCTGAGGGGCCCAGGGCCCAGAGAGGGAAAGTGAGTTCCCCAAGGTCACACAGTTGGAAGTGATGGAGTCAGAACTCGCAGCCAGGACTCTTCCCAGAGTGCTCAGGTTCCTCTGGCCCGCCCGCCCTTCCCACCCCCAGAATGCGGGAGTGCCTGTGGTGGGCACTGGGATGTCACCGTAGGAAAGCAATTGCTTCCCAGATGAGCTCGCTGTCCATCGAAGTCAATGGGGAGGGGGTGGGCAGAGTTGCTCCACACTGTGCCAAGCAGAGAAAGAGAGGACAGATAGCACAGGAGCACGGAAGAGGGGTCAGGGAGGGCGTCCTGGAGAACGTGAGCACTGCAGCAGCCTCCTGGTATGAGTGTTCCAAGGGGACGGGTCTTTTGGGCAGAGGGACCCGCATGTGCCAGGCTGGGAGGCCAGCGTTGCTGAAGGACAGCAGCACTTTTCATCCATGGAAGGACAACTGACATTTCCCAGGACATCTGGTTTTGCTGCTCATAGATCCCTTTTGGGTAACACCTCTGTAAGAAAATAAGGTTCTTTGTCCAGTCGGATGGGCTGGACCAGGGTAGAAGGAGCAGGGCTCACAGTCTGGTCTAGGTTAAGACCTCTAACTCCAAGACTGACCAAGTAGCTTTCGGCAAGTTCTTCTGTCCCCGGGCCTCTATGCCAGAAGTGAGGTAGGAGAGCTTCCGTGCAGGTGCGACGTGATGGTCTGGGTGCACTTCATGGTGAGGCCCCTGATTTTCCCAGGGGTGAGCTGCTGGGATTCTTGGACTTGTAGATTTAGGTTCCTCCAAGTGCAAAGTGGCAGTAGGGATATTTGTTTCTGAGCTGCCCCAAAGAGAAGCTATTGACAAAATACTCTGAGGCCAGGTGAGGGAAGAGGCAGGAGGGTTAACAAGGTTTGAGTTAGGAGGCATTTCTGACTTTGTCGGGAGAGGAGGAACAGAAAACTCGGGTGGTTTCACTGGCAGAGTGGGGAGGGAACATCGGGGCATCGAGGCTCCTATGGATTTTTACTCTCAGAGCCCCAAGGATGTTGTATCAGTTTGCTTCTCTCAGAAAACCTACTCCCCAGGGGTCTTTGTGCTTGAATCTGCTGTGGCTCCCTCCTGCCTTGGACAAGCCACAGGCACCTTGACAGGCAGGGAGTAAATGGCAACGCACAGGTGCAGGGGTCAGACAGGCCTGGGCTTGGACCCCGACCTGGCCTCTTGCCATGGAAAGCACCTAGCACAGGATCTGGCTCCGAGTGTGCGTTTCGGGAGTCCCAGTGCCCTGCCTGTCCGCCTGTTGGACGGTCTGTCATCCGGAGCTCACCCAGCCCCGCGACCCTCTGGAGCCAGGAGGCCTGGATGCCACTGGTTGTCGAGTCCCAGCTGGGCCGCTGATTGTTCAGAAGAGCTGGGGGCTCTTTCAAAGGAAACTGCAGTCAATTAGTGGAGACTGGAATCTGAAAGACCCAAATCCCCTTTTCCCCCCAAACTTCAAATCTGGTTTTCGTCAGTGGCTTTGAAAACAAATACCAAAAGAACTCTTTTTTTAAATTTATTTTTTCCTTCTCCCCTTTTCTTTCCCTCCCTTGCGTGCTCTTGTTTCCTGGGCTTTTATCTCTTTGCAGAGTCAGCTTTGGCGGCCTGGCTTGGCCTGGGCTCACCAGGGTGGCTGAGCAGGTGGCTGTCAGGATGTCACAGGCTTGGCTTTTCTCTTGATGGCTGGTGGTTGGTGGGAAACCCAATAGGACACTTTCTCCTAGGATTTATGGTGTGTGCTGAGTCCCTCTGGTTCATTTCCACCCTCCCTGTGCCCATTCCAGAGCAGGTGTTGAGGTATAGAGCGGGATCCACTGTGAGGAGGCACAGAGCCGTCTGGTCACCTATGCCTGCGTCAGGCATAGGTTGAGTTACTCATTGAGTTACTCATTCCTACCACTGAAGTCCACTGAACATCTGCTCTGGGCTCCAGGGTGAGCAGGCGGCGTGAGCCTTGGATGAGCCCAGGGTCTAGTGGGAGGGAGTGTGTGGCAGCTGCCGCCCCCCAGAGAGAGCAGGGCTGGGATGGGGAAGAGCCAGGAGCACAGAAGAGGCACCAGCCCAGCCTGTAGGAGTCAGGAGAGGCTTCGTGGAGATGGCTGTTGAGCTGAGTCCTGATGGATGAGTAGGAGTTTGCTAAGGAAAAGGGTGAGGAAGGACATTCTGGGCAGAGGGGATTCAGCGAGCAGAGGCCCCAAGACAGCAAAGAGCCAGGCTCCTCCGTTGGAGGTCAGCGTGGTGAGAGGGGGCAGGGGCCAGGCTGCGGAGGGCCTTGAGGGCCAGGCAGAGACCTGTGCTATCTGCGTCTCATCAGAATTCTGTGTCTTGGCTGTCCCATTAACTCTGAGGGCAGGGGGCTATGTCACCTGGTGTAGTTCAGACTCTAGGACACCCCTCCAAGGGAGGTGTTGTTATCCCCGTTTTATAGCCGAGGAAACAGGCTCAGAGAGAACAAGGACTTGCCCAAAGTCCAGGCTAGGTGGTCAGGCACCTTTTGTGTGCAGAGCCTGGGCTGGGCACTCTGACGGTTTCAAGAAGAGTCAACAACCCAGACCCTGCCTCTTGGGTCCCCAAGACATTTGGGGGGGACCGCCTCCAAGGAGGTGTTTATTGCCACCAGTTAATGGCATGGGCCTTTCTCTACATTTTTGCCCCAGGATCAGGTTTGAACTACCCATCGTCACCCCGCCGGGTCTCCCTGTGCCTTTGAAGTCCCTGTTGTGTGTCCTCCAGGGGCCTGAGAATGTGCCCTCGGTGCTCCCTTTTCCACCAGTTCTTCTCCTTCATGTCACGGTGCTACTGTGCGTCTCAGCTGAGCCAGACCCTGGGAGCCGTGTGAGGGGAATGGACAGGGGTAGGGGCAGGAGAGTGGCTCAGGGGCCAGACTGCTTGGGTTTCAAATCTGGGCTTTACCTCTCTGATGACTTTGGGCACGTCAATTAACTTCCCCCTCTGTATAATGGGCACAGCGATACTGCTCCCTGTCCCATAGGATGTGGGGAGGAGGCTCAGAGGGTGGCAGCACATGGCAGGTGCTCGGGGAATGGCTGCGGCTCTATTCCAACCTGACAGGCAGGCTGAGAGCCAGGCTCCAGAAAGGCAGAGCGCTGGGACCTCAGAAATCCAGCCACCCAGCCTCCAGCTGTCAGATGAAAAGCTGAGACCCAGGGAGGGGCAGGCCAGGAGTTTAGCCAAAAAAGGTGTGGAGTAACTGGCCTTTTCATGTTTCTCCTTTGTGGTTACAACAAAAGAGTCCAATCGCTAACTTGTTCTGGGTGCAGACTCAGATATTGGTCATTCTTTCAGGACATTCTTCACAAAGGGGCTTTGTGGAGCCTCTGAGAGGTGAGTTGGTGTCTGCCTGCCTGAACCTGGCTGCCTGGGGAACCGGCCGAGTGATGCTGGGCATGGACCTTGGCTCTGACTTCAGGGTCAGAGGGCATCTGCGCTCCTCGGACTGCCCTGTGACCTCGGGCTGGCTGGGTCCCTTCTCTGAGTGATCTTTATAGTCTTATTGGTGACAACTTACTGAATACTTAAAATTTGGTAGGCCTTATGTAAATACCTCCTATATATTATTTTAATTTAAATCTCGCCACGTTAGTGTTTGCAAAGTGTATCACCCCTGTTTTTGTAGAAGCAGAAACTGAAGCTCAATGAAATGTCAGGCTTGGGATTTGAACCCAAGACCATCGGCCGCAAAGCTACTGCTTTTAAACCACGTGCACATTGTCCTGGTTTCCGGGGGAGCTGTAAGGAAAGGGGGGTCCTGAGGGAGAGAGGACGCACACACTGTGAGCCCCCCAGCAGTGCTCTCGGGCCCGGGGGTCGATGCATGTTCACTGAGTAAACCGAGTGTGCCGTCTGCCCAGAACAGGGCTGGAAAAAAAGCTCCACCCTGTCTCCGAGGTAAGACAGGAAAGAAAATATTATCGTCACCCTCTGGTGGCTCCAGCCCCAGGCCTCCGTCAGATTGTGAATCACCTGAGAGTCTGGTTTCACTGCGACCGCAGAAAAGGGCCTGGGTTCCAACGAAAACAGCTTGTGCGCATCTGCTTGGAATTTATTGATTGATTTATAGGGCGCCTCCTGCCAGCCCCGAGATGGACAAGCATCTCAGAGCGGCAGCTCGGCCCAGCCTCCACGAGCGCTGCTGCCACCCTCCGGGCCGGTGGGAGATGAGAAGGTGAGCAGGGGTGGAGGGCAAGGAAAACACCTCCAACTGCGGGTGGGGAGCCCCAGTGGAGCCCACTGCGCACTGGCACCTTCTGGACACGCCCTCCCTCTGCCGTCCCAGGGCTCCCTCCATGGAGCGCTAGCTCGTGCGGTCATGGTTGTGTGGCTGCTCTGCGTCGTCTGGTATAGCTCAGTCTCTACAACAACTCTATGGCGTGGGTGTTACTATTCCCATTTTACAGATGAGGAAACTGAGGCTCAAAGAGAATGAGGACTTCCTCAAAGTGGCAGACCCTGGTTTTAGGCCTTTGATCCTGAGGCTTGTGCTGTCAGCACAACCTCTGCGAAACCGAAAAGCTTTTGAAGCCGTCTGTGTGGCATGGGCTTTCCCTGCTGCAGCCAACACCCATTGGAGTTGCCATGACGGAAACAAGCTACGGGCACCCTTGCCTTTGGATTTTCGGTGTATTATCTGTCAAAGTGTAAAGAAACAAGGAATCTTCCCTTTCCCAGAGATGCCTTCCCTGCCTCCTCTCTCCCATACACTGCCTCTCTCAGGTCGGGACCCCCCCACCCCTTACGTGGCATGGCCACTGTGCTTCTCCCTTGTGGCAGTGACCACCACGCGTGTGCATCCATCTTCACACCTCACCAGCGTGACCTCTCTATGCCCAGATTGGATCCCGGCTCTCTGCCCTTCTCAGGATAACATCCAGGCTCTGGCATCTGGCACACAGGGTCCAACGTCTCCCATGTGTGTCCAGTCAGTCCCCTGGCATTGGCAGTCCTCCAGCCAGGCCCCGGAAATGCTGGTTTCCTTCATGCCCCTGTCCTCTGCACATGCGTGGTCTGTTTCAGGGACGCCCTTCTCTCCCTTGCCTGCTTGGCCTTGTCTGTCCATCCCTGCTTGATGCGCGGTAAGTGCTCGGCAATTGGTAGTAGCGGGGGTGCTCCCAAGGGGGATGCGACATTTCCCTCCAATGATAGTGTCACTGTGAGGGCTCTGTCGTGTGGGCTGTACCCAGTGCCACCAGCCAAAGCCTGTGGGACCCTTGCTGATTCGATGCGGAGTGTCTCTTCTAGCTGGGAGGCCAGCCTGGTCCTGGGGGTGTTGTTCTGAGTTCTGGCCAAGGTCATGGGTGGAAGTAAGCAGCAAATGAACCTCAGTTGTGTTTTATTTCCCCTAAGACTGCAGCAGTTCGATTTTGCCATCCTCAGGATATAGTCTAGATTCTTAAACCTGGGGGTCCAGGGGTGTGCTTTAAGGTACATGCACAATCTTTTCAGTGGGTTCATGCATTTTTGGGTGTGTGTGTACAGTTTTCACAGGTACAGGAATGACCTCTCTGGTCTCCTTGCTCCCTGTGGACCTGCTAGTACTTCCTCAGCCTGGGACATCCTCCCATCTCCACCCTCCTTCAGTCAGGTCTGCTTAGAGGTCCCCTCGTCCTGGGAGCCTCTTCTGACCTTGTGGCTGAGTTAGGCACCTGCTTGCTCCCACCAGAGAGGGATCGGGTCTCAGTGCCCACCATCACAGGGCCAGCACAGAGTGCTGCTCAGAGCATAGCGGGGCAGTGGTCCTTGGGGAAGAAGCTGATGCACATTGGTGCGTGGGAGGGCCCTGCCTAGGAGGCAGCATCCTGCCGTAGTAGTTCTCGTGGTCTGGTCACTCACTCATCATTCAGCAAGTGCTTGCTGTGACCTGCTGTACGCGAGCGGCCAGAGGGACCAGAGGTGAGTCATACCTCGTCCTGCCCACGAGGAACTGAAGACAGTGCAGCTCACAGCGCAGTACAGGAGTGGTCCTGCACCAAGAACACAGCCTTGTGGAAGGGAAGTCAGAGACAGCATGGGTGGAGAGCTCAGGAGGGAGGAAATGCCAGGTGTGCGAGTGGGCTGGCAGAGGGCCTGGTGGGCACCTGCTGAGTGCCTGAGGGAGCAGGTGGACTGAAGACGGGTGAAGCTCAGGTTGGGGTCAGAGGTGGGAGTGCCTGAGTGGGCTGGAATTAGAGAAGCCTGGGTGTGGATATCACCGCCATTCATAAATCGCTAATCTTTCCATTGCTTTTCCTTGCCTTTCAAGCTGCCTAGCACCGCCAGTGTGACATCCTCGAATAGGCGTGGTGACAACTGACACCTTGTCTTGCTTCCAATAGCGGAGGGAAAGCGTTCAACATTGTACCACAAGCTATGATATTGCTGTTGGCTTTTCGTAGATACTCTTTATCACATGAAGGAAGTTTTTTTTTCCTTTTCCAGGTTGGCTAGCAGTTTTCTTTTTAAATCATGAATGGATGTTGACTTTTTATCACAAGCTTTTTCTGCGGTTATCGAGATGATCATATTCTTTTAAAATCTACTAATGTGGTGAACAGCATTAAGTGATTTTCTAATGTTAAATCAACTTTGAATTCCTTGGATCTACCCAACCTGGTCATGATGTGTTTTTCCTGTTGACATACTGTTGGCTTCAATTTGTTAATATTTTATTTAGAATTTCTGTATTTATATTCATGAATGAAATTAACTTGTAATTTTCTTTCTTTCTACTGTCTTTTTTGAGATTTAATATCAAGGTTTTCCTAAACTTATACAATTCATTGAGGAGTATTCCCTCTTTTTCTAGTTTCTGGACCAGTGAGTGTAAGATTACAATTATTTCTTCCTTAAATGTTGGTTAGAAATCACTGGAAAAGCCATCTGGGTCTGGTGTTTTCTTTGTGGGAAGATTTTAAACCATTACTTCAATTTCATTAATGCCCGTAGAACTATTCAGATTTTCTATTTTTTCTTTAATCAGTTTTGGTAAATTATATTTTTCTAGGAGTGTGTCCATTTTGACTACATTTAAAAAATAATTGGCTTAAAGATATTCACAATCATCTCTAAACATCTTTTTATTGCTGTGGTATAAAGTGTTATCTCACTTTTTATTCCTGATACTGGTTATTTGTGCCACCTCTTCTGTCTTGTGATTGGTCTTGTTAGTTGTCAATTTTCTTGATCTTTCCAAAGAACCAACTTTAGACTTACGTACTGATCCTCTCTGTCATGTTGCTGTGCCTGTGTGTGTGTATTTTCTATGTCATTGATGTCTGCCCATCTCTTTAGTTTCTCTCTTTCTGCTTTATTTTGCTCTTTTTCGTTAACAACTCAAAATGGATATTTGACTCACCAAGTTTCAACACTTTTCTGACAAACACATTTAAGACATTAAAAACTATAAATTTTCCTCTAAGTACTGCTTTAGCAGCATCTCAAGTTTTGATTTATAGAATGTTCATTATCAATTATTTCAAAATATTTAAAATTTTCCATTATATTTTTGACACCCATAGTTCTAGGTCATGTTTCTTAATTTCCAAATGTGAGATTTCTAATTATTATTATTATTTTTTACATTATGGTCAGAGAACATGTTCTATTGACTTAAGTCCTTTGAAATTGATTGAAATTTGCTCAGTGGTCCAATACATGGAGTGTTCTGTAGACACTACTATGGCCCCTCCTTTGACTTGCTCAGGGCCACCACTGCTCCAGCAGTTGCCCTTTCTCTTTCCTGCATCAAGTTTTGCTTCTCCCCTGGATCATTCCCATCAGCATACAAACCTGCCTTCGTTTCTAGAAAGGACCAAAGCCCCAAGACGGCCTCTCTTGACTCTACACGCACCTCCAGCCTCCTTCCCATTTGTCTAAATGAGGCTCCGCCGGAAGCAGAGATTGCCATGCTCTGGTACAGGGAGCTTCCTTGGGAAGTGACCGCAGGGAGCAGGCACGCGGCGGGGAGTGGGGGAGAGAGCAGCTCACACGTTATTGAGCTGCTGCACCTTCTCAGGGGTCTTTGAGAGGCATCTCAGAGCATGTTCATGGGCTTCCATGCCCATGGGTCGAGGGTGGTTCCAGAGGGCTAACCCAGCCCCTCTAGGGTTGGGCGTGTGAGGTTGCATCACATGGGCTCGTGCTTGCCTTGTAAGGCGCTGTCCAGCTGCCCCTGCTGGAGCCTGTGGAAGCTGCCTGTGACCGGCTTTTGCAGCAGTGGCTGGAATGAGTGGCGGGACCAGGAGGGAGTCACAGGCATTAGGAGGAGTCTAATGCCAAACTGGAGAGTGGTCTATGCCCAGCGTCTCAAGTTTCTCTCCCCCATCCCCTCAGGAATGGACTCTGTTCAGGCCTCGCTCCACCTTCGCAGTGGACGCTACTCAGGCCTCCGTTCGTGCGTCCTGCTGGCAGCCTTGGACGTGAGTTCTCTGCTCCTTGAAATTCTTCTTTCTCACAGCTTCCGTGCTGCTGTGCTCGGTTTTCTTTTGACTCCGCTCGCCATCCTCAGCTCCCTGACACCTAAACGTTGGCGAACCCCAGGGTTTAGTCTTTGAACCCTCTTTTTTCTTGTCTTGTCTTTTGAGACAGGATCTTGCTCTGTCACCCAGGCTAGAGTGTAATGATGCAATCACAGCTCACTGTAGCCTCAAACTCCTGGGCTCAAGCAATCCTCCCACCTTAGCCTCCTGAGTAGCTGGGACTACAGGTATGTGCCACCATGCCCAGCTATTTTTTAAATTTTTTTTGTAGAGATAGGGTGTCACTCTGTTGCCCAGACTAGAGTACAGTGGCACCATCATAGCTGACTGCAACGTCAAATTCCTGGGCTTAAGGGCTCCTTTTCCCTAAGCCTCCTAAGTAGCTGGGACTGCAGGTGTGCACCACCATACCCAGCTAATTTTTTGTAGAGGCAGGGTCTCACTATGTTGCCCAGGCTGGTCTTGAACTCCTGGGCTCAAGTGATCCTCCTGCTTTGGCCTCCCAGAGTGCTGGGATTACAGGTGTGAGCCATTGTACCCAGCCTTCTTTTCTTTTTATACTCACTCCTTGGTAGTCTCATCCTGTAGCACCACATTCCAAACACCGTCTACTTGCTGTTCATCCAAAGTTATGTCTCCAGCCCTTATCTGGCCCCTAACCTCTGACGTATAAATCTAGACACTACTCAGCCTCTCCATTTGCATGTCTAAAAAGTGTCTCAAACTTACACGACCAAAATTGAGCTCCTGGTAGTCTCCCCCAAACCTGTTCCTTCTCCTGTCTTCCCCATCTCAGCAAATGGCAACTCTGTCTTTATAGAGCTTCAGAATAAAAACTTTGGTGTCATCCTTGGCCCTTCTCCCCACACTCCCTGTAACTGGTTTGTTAGTAAATCCTCAGGTCTTTACACTGCTAGTGTATTCAGAATCCAGCTACTTCTCACCAGCCTGGTGGAAGCCACCAGTATCTCTGTGCATTTCGGTGCCTGCTCGGCTGGCCTCTCTGCCTTTGCCCCCCTCAGCACCGCAGCTCAAGAGATCCTCTTGAAGCAGTGGTTCCCGACCGGGGCAGCTTTGCTGCCTGGGGATATTTAGCACTGTCTGGAGACTTCTTTGACCGTCATGCCTTGGGGCGGGGATGTGTGTGAATGTGTGTGTGTGCACACATGCTATTGGGCACACTGCTGGCCGTCCTGCAATGCACAAGACAGTCCCCAAGAACAAGGAATTATCCAGCCCCAAGTGTCAGTAGCGCTGAGGTTGACAAACCCCATGTGGAAACACAAGAAATGTTGCTCTTCTGCTTAAAACTCGCTGAAACCCATGTCCTCCGGACGTGCAGGTGAAGCACGAGCTGCAGAAAGGCCTGTGAGGCCTGTGTGGTCCTCACCCACTCTCGCACTCTCTCACACACACAAACTCTCACACACTCTCACACTCTCTCACACACACAGACTCTCACCCACACAAACTCTCACACACTCTCACACACTCACATACTCTGACACGCTCACACACACACTCTCACATGCTCTCACATACTCATACAGTCTCACACTCACAATCTCTCACCCACACTCACATTATCACACACACTCTCACACTCTCTCACACACAGACTCTCACACACACAAACTCTCACACTCACAAACTCTCACCCACTCTCACACATTCATACTCTCACACACAAACTCACACACACACATTCTCACACTCACACTCACACTCTCACCCACTCTCACACACACAAACTCACACACTTACACTCACAAACTCACACACACTCTCACACTCACACACAGTCTCACACACACACTCTCACCCACTCACACACGCTCAAACTGTCTCACACACGCTCACAAACTCACACTCTCACACTCATACACTCACACACTTACACATTCTCACACATCCTCACACACTCACGTTCTCTCATGCTCACCCACTCACACTCACACACACTCTCACACTTTCTCACTCACACACTCTCACGCTGTCACCCCTCTTGTGTGCCTCTGGTCTCATTTCGTCCTTTGTGCTCCACTCCAGCCACACGGGCTTCTGGCTGGCCTTGGGCCGTCAGTTAGGTCTGCTGCTGCCTCAGGACCGTGGCATTGGCTGTTCCCTCTGCCTGGAGTTCCCTCCTCCCTCCCTCCCTGACTCAACCCCCTCACCTGCTTCTGGTCATCGCCCAGTGACACATCTGAACACCCCGTGTAAAAGTGCATCCTTCCCTCAGATGTTTGCTGTCCTCCTTACTGTTTTTTTCTCCCTATCAGCAACATTCTGTATGATTTGCTTATTTATTTTATTTTATGTCCTCCATTAGAAGGTGAACTCCACGAGAGCAGAGATTATTATGTTTTATTCACTACTATCTTCCAGCATCTAGAGTAGTCTCTGACACATAGCAGGTGCTCAGCGAAAATGTGATGAATGAATGATGAATGGATAATGTTTTGTGAAGTGTAAGTACCTAATGTGATATTTATGATCATTATTATTACTTTCTGATGCTACTCAGGGATGGGAGAACCCCTGCCATGAGGACCTGGAAGGAAAAATAGCACAGATGAGGACAACTGGTTAACTCTTTGGGGGAAAAAATAAAGTCCTCACCTACATTATCTTGTAAAATACATTCCAGGTAGATTAAGGAGTAAGTGTGAAAAATGAAACCACACAAAAAATTAGAAGGTATTACTGGGAAATACTTATCTGACATGTGGTTGGAAAAGGATCAGTGTTACATAAAGACCCTGGAAGTTATTGCAACTAAAAGACTATTAGATTAGACTACTTCCAAATTTAAAACATTTTTATGTGTAAAAATGTAGAAACAACAATAGAAGACAATAAAAAAATTGGAAAGAATATTTGCTACAAAGAACAAGCCTGTTATCCTTAATACATAAAAAACCTCCCATGATAAGAAAAATGTATGAAGGACAGGAACAGGCAGCTGGCAGAAGAAGAAATAGAGATAGCCAAAAAGTATTTTCAAAGATTTGTCCCCACTCGTTATAAAATCCAAATAAAAATGAAGTCTTATTTCAACCTCGCAAATTAGTGCAGAGAAAGGAAATCCTATTGTTCATTGTTGCCATGTGCAATGAAACTGGCCCTCCCAGTCACTGGTGGGCATACAAATTGGAATATTCTTTCTGAGGGCAGTTTGACAATGTGTTCTGTGAGCATGGAAAATATTTATCCACTTTGGCCCAGGAATTCCTCTTCTTGGAAGTTATCCTGAGGAAGCATTTGGAAATGCAGGCAGTGATTTATGTGCAAGGGTGCTCATCACAGCATTAGTTATAACAGCAAAAATACTGGAAGCAGCCTAAATACCTAACAACAGGGAATTGCTCAATAAATCGTGATGCAATCCCATGATGGAATATTATGCAGCCATTCAAAAGAGGATTTTTGAAGAATCCTTAGTGACAAAGGGAAATGCTTATGATTTGCTGTTTAGTCACATACTGAACACATGTCAATATGAAGATGCTAAGTATTTGTATGTGTGTGTGTGTGCATATATACACAGACACAATCACACACATAGTTGTAATGAAAAAATGAGTATACCAAAATCTAAGCAGTCTGGAAGATGGGATTATGGAATTCTTTATCATTTTTTGGAAGATTTTTCCCCAAATTCACCACCAACAAACATGTTCAGGCAGCCATTTATGTCTCTCAGAAAGGAAAACCCAGGGGGCACAGATCAAATGGCCTAGGGTGGCCTTCTCCAGGCCTGTGTGTTGCAGGGATGTTCAAGAAGGCTCTCCAGGCTTTTCGGAATCTGTCTGATTCAGCAGGTATTTCTTGGGTCCAGAGAGAGTCCCTGCCCTTGTGGAGCTGGGTTCAAGTGGGGCAGACAACATATGATATGTAGTAGGGAGCGTGTGTGCTAAGAAGAACAGAACAGATGAGGGGAAAGAGAACAAGGGAGTCTGGGGAAGGCCAGGCCCTCAGAGGAAATGCAAGCGTCATGACAAGCAGCAGCTCTCGTGGACTGCCCAAGCACGTGGGCAGAGGAGACAGCGGTGCAGACGCCCAGAAGGAGGAGCAAGCTCACTGTGTTTAAGATGTAGTAAGAGGCTGGGCGCCGTGGCTTACGCCTGTAACCCTAGCACTTTGGGAGGTTGAAGCAGAAGGATCGCTTGAGGTCAGGAGTTCAAGACCAGCCTGAGCGGGGTGGGAGGAAAAAAAAGATTAGCTGGGCATGGTGTCTTGAGCTTGTAGTCCCAGCTCCTCAGGCAGCTGAGGCAGGAGGATTGCTTAAGCCCAGGAGTTTGAGGTTGCAGTGAGCTATGATTGTGCCACTGCACTGCACACTTTAGCCCAGGCAATAGAGTGTGATCCTGTCTCAAAAAAAAAAAAAAAGATGTGGGAAGAGGCTGGTGTGGCTGTCATGTGGTGGGGAATAGCAGAACAAGGGGCCTTTGCCCTCTTTATCTTTTGGTCAAGGCCTGTCTCCAAGCCCATCTCGTGCCTCATTCATTTCTAGGGCGCCATTCTGAGCCAGGCCCTACATTGGGCAGTGAGGCTAGAGGAATAACTAGAGGGAGGCTAAGAGGAGCGCACAGTCCAGGGGCAGGGGCATCCGAGGCCATCAGTGCTGCGTGATGCTGTAATGTGATACCTACTCCCGTGGGGACTTGTTCAAGGGGCAGTAAAGCACAGAGGGGATTGGGGAGGGCTTCAGGGAGGAAATGTTTGGGCTGGGTCTTACCCAAGTAGGAGTGAGTTCACCAGGCTGAAGTGGGTAGAGTGGCATTTCAGGAGAGGGAACGCCCTAGAACATGGGGTGGGAGTGGTAAATAGCTGGGGGCCTGGGCTGTATGACCGTAGGGTGTGTGCGTATGCCTACCTGTGCACACATGCATGCAGTCTGCAAGATCAGACCAGAGAGGTGGTTTGGAGTCAAGTTGTAGAGGGCCTTGAATATGTCAGGCCAAAGTGGCGAGATTTTATTTTGAAGTATGGTGGTGACCAAACACTAGGTGGGGCTGGCACTAGGCTGGCTGCAGCAGCGTCCTCCGGAGCTCGTCAAAGTATAGCACCCCTGCCCGTGTCCCCTGAGATACATTCGGATTTGATGTATCTAGGGCAGGGCTCAGATATGTTTTTCAGAAGTTCCTCAGGTGATTCCTACATGCCAGAGAGTTTGGGACCCACTGCTGTGGAGTCATTGAGCATTCTGAATGGGAGAGCCAGGATCCTGCCCTCTGCCTTCCCCAAAGGCTGCCCCTTCTGATCTCTTGGGGTGCACGTCCTGTCCCTATATTTGAGCCTTTCGTCATCAAGTCTATCCTGTCTCTTCCCTGCATTTTGTACCTGATGCTCAGCACATAGGAGGCTGAGCTTAGACCTGCTGGGTGACAAGGGGGTGGGGCTTCAGTGGTGCGGGGCACCTATGGGTGCACATCCCACCTGATCCTGGCCAAGTTGCTTCACCTTCTGATTCTCTGGTTCCTCATCAGTTAGGTGGGGGTGATTATCCCTCTCCCCTAGGGTTGGTGGAGCTCAGTGTATGAAGTGCCTGGTACGCAGGCATAAGCTTTATGTGGGCACTATGTCTGGTGCACAGTTCTGTTCTCAGTGCTGGTACAAAGTGGGCACTCAAAAGTACATTGAATGAAGTGAGGTCCTCCGTAAGTAATAGGTTCCTCCCCGGGCATCCTCCTGCCCTTGCTAGATGTGATGCTGGTGTGCGGGTGCTGGGGCATCAGGGAGTTCGATTAAAACAGAGCATTGAGCATCTCCTGTGTGGCCGTGGGAGAATACTGGGATGGATAAGGTCAAATTTAGTTGAGGCAGGCCCTCTAGGGATAAATGACACAAACATGAAAATGCTGTCATCTATGGTACATTATAGAGGGCAGAGACCTAGGCCAGGTCTCAACATGAGCGTGGGCTTTGGAAATGACCACTGTAAAGGCCTGGTGGTGGAGAAGTGCATAGGTCACTTGGGGGACTGGCCCCTGGGGCTGGAGCGCTGGTGTCCTTTCTGTCCCTCTCTCTCTCCCAGAGGATCTCTGACTGTCAGTGCTCTCAGATTGGTCCTTTCTTTTCCTACATTCTGTTGGGTGGAAAGAGCAGGGTTTTAGAGTCAGGGAGACCAGGCTGTATGGCCTGGAACAAACTACCTTGGAGCATCTTGGAGGCTTCATTTATAAAATGGGGACAATATTGTCTTCTTCACATGGTTGGCATTGTGGCTTAAAACAAGTCACGCCAAGCCCAGTGCCTGGCACACAGCAGGTACATAATTAATGCTCGTTCTTATGTCCCTCTTCCCTTCCTGTCCCACCTGATCCTTGGTTGATACTCACCTTTAGGAGGTCCCCAGTGGATTTCCCAGCTGGGTGCAATGGCCCTGCATTCTGCTATCTCTTCAAGATAATAAATATGAACAAAACCTAAATCCATTATTAGCTTCTTCTAGACTGTCTGCATGATTTATGGCTTCAAAGTGTCTCTAGTTAATCTGTCGAAAAAGATTTTAAATTTCATTCGTCTTCCCTGCTGGCAGCCCCTCTACCTCAAATTCAGCTGTTTGACATGTCTAGTACTGGGGTCCCATTTTAAAAACATTTACAGTGGGCCGGCAGGAAAAAATCAGAGATGGAGCGGCAAGCAGGAGGCTCAATTTGGCACATCTGCTTTGAATTCTACGCATCTCCACAAGTGCAAATAACTTGAAAGTTCGCCCAGCGAAGAGGTCCACCATGCCCACGAGGACTGCCTTAGGTGACTTTGAAGGAGAGAAGGATAATTACTGAAAATGAATTGTCACTGAAATGGAGCCCTCCGACCGGCGGCGGGCCATCTGCTGCTCACATGTGCGGGCTGCCCCGCACCTCCCCCTCCCAGGACTGCAGCACTCGGCTCTTTGGTTTTTTTAACCTCTGTCTCCCAAGCTCAGGTACTGCCTTGCTAGAGACTCACGCTAACTGGGGTGGGGCTGCGCGGTTCCGATGTGCGGCTGTAGTCGTGGGACCCGGAGTTAGGGCCTCGCTGCCCGGGATTTGGTTCAGCAGATGTGTGGCAAGGGCCTCTGACTGTCAGGCCCTGGAGAATATGTGTGTGTGTACAGCACTCTACAGTTTACAGAGCCCTTCCACATTTGTCACAGGTGGGGAAGCTGAATGCACTCATGCATTTGTTTAGTGAAAATGTATCAAGTGCCCATGGTGGGCTGGCTGGTGGTTAGTGCCGAATGCAGGGGTGTATCAGCCACAGCCCTCATCACAGAGTGGCCATCAGCCCTTCAGAGGGTTTCCAGTTACTGACACTGAAACACACTGGGGTGGTTCTTGCTTCTTTTGTGTGTGGGGGAGAAAGATGAGGAGGGCGTGGACCCTGGGGTCTGCATCTCTGCGGGTGCTCAGGGAGGTTGCACAAAGGGTGTCCCAGTGGTCCTCAACCTTTTTGGCACCAGGATCCAGTTTCATGGAGGACGATTTTTCCACGGACCGGAGTGGGGTGGTTCAGGAGTGGGTGGTGCGGAGCTCAGGCGGTGATGGGCGGCCTGTTTCCTAACATGCCACAGACTTGGTACCTGGCTGTGGCCCAGGGCTTGGGGAACGCAGATTTAAGCTAAGCCTTGCAGGATTCATGCATGTGACAGATATTCATTGAATTCCTGTTCTGAGCCAGGTGATGTTCTCAGATCTGGACAACTGTCAAAACAGACCAAGTCCCTGTCCTCAGCAAGCAGAAAACAAAGATGTCAACAAAGAAGCAAGATGCTTTTAAATAATGATGAGTGCTCTGGAGGTGGTAGAACAGGATGGTGTGGCTGTGAGGTGTCCCAAAATTGTCAGCGAGGGTATCCTTGGCCAGCCCAGGTTCCCCCCACCCCGAGTGCAGGCTGGGAGAATCAGCCTCCGGGAGCAGGAGCCACAGAAGAGGGTGTGGAGCAGGCCTGGGGGTTCCTGGGGGTGAGGCGGCAGCATGCAGACCGGAGGTGGCCGCTATCGAGGACAGCCTTGGCAGAAGCTCCAGGGCGGGGCGTGGCAAGGACGCTGCCTCCTGGGGAAGTTATGGCTTGTGTCTGCTGTTTGTTTATTTGACTTGCCTCTAACTGGATTAACGGCCCCACTAGCTGCAGTAATGGGAACTTCAGTATTTGGCCAAAGTCCGGTCACGCCAAAGAGAGGTGTGGGTTTGGAGCAGAGGAGGCTGGAACCTTGGCACCCTGCTTGCCTTCCTTTGCCATTCTCGAGAGCAGCCCCCACTCGGGCCTGGCGCTTCTGCCAGGAGGCAGAGGGATAGTGCAGCCATTGTCATGAGCAGCAGAGAGCAAATCAGTGATACTGAGCTGGTGCCCTCGTGACAGCTGCAAGGTCTCCCAGTCCAGGCGTCTGGGGCTGACCCAGACCTCTAAGAGAGAAGGTGGGTCCACGTCTGATGGGAGAGGCAGTCACTGGCAGGCCAATGTGAGCTCCTCGACGCAGCGTTGTGGCCACCTGTGCCCCTGTGCCAGTTGCAGGGCCTGGCCCTCAGCCTGTACTTGGGCATTGTTTCTGCACAGACGGATGGATCGATCTGAACAGGAGTTTGGGAGTCAGGCCTGGGTTTGAAACAGTTTCTTCTCCGAGCCTCTCATTTCCTCATTTGCAAAATGGAGAAAACTGAGGATTAAATAAGATTTTGCTTATGTAGCATCAGGCCCTGCTCCTGGCACAAAATAGGAGATTGCTCCATGGTGGCTGTATATCCTAGAGAAAGAGGCCAGGGATGCTGTCTAGGATGGGGAAACAAGAATGTCAGCAGTAGATGTGCAGTCAATGTTTGTTGAATGGCTACTTGAGCAAATGAAGAATAAATGAATGAATATGGTTTGCTTATTGGGATTTGGTCCAGTCAGGGCCAAGTGATGGGACCTTTGACTTCATCTTGATAGAGGACAGCAAAGTCCAAGGTTACTGATGTGGCCTCCAGGCTCCAACTCCACTGCCCCTGCCCACCTTACTTCCTGGGCTTCCCGGTTCCGGGTCTGCAATACCCAAAGTCCCCAAATACATCCTGCTGTTGCATGCCTCTGGCTGGATGCTGGCCCTGCACTTTTGATGCTTTTCTTGCCCCTTCCTCCTGGCAAATGATCTTTTAGGATTTAGCTGAAGAGTCACCTCCTCAGGGAGTTTTTTCTGGCTCCTTCTTGCTTAGGCACAAGAAAAGGCAATCAATACTAATGAAGCCAGGTTTGCCATCCAGGCCTAGAGCTGCCAGAATCTAGACTTGCCTTTTGTTTTCTCTTCAGATTGGCCACCAAGAATATAGTCCTTCATGATGAGCAGTCATCAGGTCATTAGCCCTTTGGTGGATGTACAGTTATAAACATTCAAACACACTGGGGTTGCTATTGCCCTCAGTTTTATTTTACTTCCCTGATAACTAAAAACGTAGAGCATCTTTGTGCCTTCATATGTGCATATATTCTGTTGAGAAGTGTTGGAGTCTTTTGTTCATTTTTAAATTGAGTTGTTCATGCTTTTATTACTAAATCGTAAGTGTTCTTTGTATATTCTGGATACAAGTCTTGTTAGATACATGTATTGGGAATATTTCTCCCATTTTCTGCCTTGCTTTTTCATTTTCTAAAGGGTCTTTTTCAGAGGACAAAGATTTTTAATTTTGATTCATCCTAACTTGTCAACTTTTTAAATGTTTTCTGCTTTTTGTGTTCTAGTTAAGAAAGCTTTGCCTGTCTCAAGGAGTACTGTTTTTCTAGAAGCTTTATGGTTTTAGCCTTAAGTCCAGGTTAGTGATGCATTGTGAATTAACTTCTGTGTATGGTGTGAGATAGGGGTCAAGTTCATTTTTTCCATACACTTATCCAGTTTTTTCAGCCCCATTTGTTGAAAAGACTTCTTTCCCTCATTGGTTTGCCTTGGCATCTTTGTGAAAAATCAGTTAACTGTATAAGTGTGGATTTATTTGCAGACTTTCTGTCTGTTCCATTGATCTGTGTCCATTTTTATGCCAGTGCCACACTGTCTTGATTACTGTAGCTTTATAGAAAGTCTTGAAATCAGGTAGTGTGAGTCTTTCAATTTTGTTCTTAATTTTCAACGTTGTTTAGGGTGTTCTGGGTCTATAATATTTTCGTATATATTTCAACTTGTCAAATTTTACCAAAAAGCCTACTGGAATTTTGACTGAGATGGCATTAAATGTATAGATCAGTTTGGATAGAATTGACGTCTTAACAATATTGAATCTTCCATCCATGAACATAGTATCTCTCCTTATTTATTTAGGTCTTCTTTGCTTTCTGTCAGTAGTACTTAATGTTTTTCAGTGTTAACTTTTTTTTATGTTTTTTGATGCTATTGTATGTGATGTTGCTTTTAAATTCCATTTTCCTATTATTTCCTCTATTTCCTATTATTTCTTGTAGTATATAGAATTACAGTTAATTTTATTATGTTGACCCTGTATCCTGTAAGATTGCTAAATCAATTTGTTCTTTCTATTGTTTGTTTTTGGAAATTCCTTAGGACTTTTCATGTAAATAATCATGTCATCTGAGGTTAAAGAATTATGCTTCTTCTTTTCCCATTTTCATGCTTTTTTCTTTTCTTGCCCAATTGCACTAGCTAGGATGTCTCATACAATGTTAAATGTAAGTGGTGACTGTGGGCGTCCTTACTTTGTTCCTAGTCTTAGGGGAGAGCATTCAGTCTTTCACCATTAAGCATGAAGTTAGCTACAGTTTATTGTTGACATACTTTATCATATTGAGGAAATTCTTCTATATTTCTAGTATGCTGAGAATTTTTATCATGAATGGGAACTGCTTTTTCTGTGTCTGTTGGGCTTATCACTTGGTTCTTCTTTATTCTTTTGATTTAGTGAATTATGTTTATTGATTTAGAACCTTACATTCTGAGTAAACCTCACTTGGTCATGATGTACTATCCTTGTAATACATTGGATTACATTTGGATTTGATTTGTTAATAAGAACAGATATAAAATTTGATATACATCCACCACTAAAATGAAATATGAAAAAGTTGATTATAAATCATAAAAAGTCCTAAAAGATAGGTAAAGTAATAAATCAACTAAGAACCAGGATAAGTAACATATCACAATTGTGTGTTCATTGCTAGAAATAAACTAAGGATCCTGTGTTTCTTGAGAAATTAGCAAAAGAATCCTTTTACATAGGGTAAGAATTGGTAAAACAGAAAATGGCATAAAATAATGTTTTTTTTACATTTGTATTAGTTTCCTGAGGCTGCTGTAACACATTACCACAAACTTGGTAATGTAAAACAACAGAAAGTTTAAAACAACAGAAAACTTAAACCAACAGATATTTATTCCTGCTCAGTTCTGGAGGCCAAGACTCTAAAATCAAGGGCCTCGCTCCCTTTGGGGACTCCGGGGGAGAATCTGTTCTTTGCTTCTCCCAGTTTCTAGTGGCTGTTGGCATTCCTTGATGTGCTGGGGTGATCCAGGATGAGCCCATCTTAAAATCCTTAACTTGATTACATCTGCAGAGACCCTTTTTCCAAGTCAGATCACATCCAAAGGTTCTGGAGAGTTGACTCAGGCGTAGCTTTTTGGGGGCTACCATGTAGCGTTAAGACTTTCTGTGTGAAACATGGACATTTGGTTACTGAATCCAGTGAAATAAACTGAATAACAAATAGTAAATAAGAAGACTAAGCTAACCCATGATCCTTGATTTTGATCAATTTAATATTTTTTAAAATGCTGCTATGAACACAAAATGAAAACTTATTAACTAAAACTAAAACCATCTCCTCTAACATAAATTGTTGTCATCTTTATAAATGGTTAAAGTAAACAAGTTTTGGGTAACTGTTTATTTGGAAAATTTGGGAATGTAGCCATTTGGCAGAGTAATTTGTGGCTAATTGGCTTTTGACGAATTGGTCATTTGACACATTGATTTTTGGCCAACTGGCACTTGGAGAACCAATGTTCCTCAAGTTGGACTGTCTCCCACACGGGCCTGGGGCTTGATGTCTGGGGCTGGGCTATGAGGCCCACATGGGCGCCAGGCAGGCTGCGTGCTTGGTCCGGGATCCAAAGATCATCTTAGACCAGGAGGAAGAGTCCCAGAAGACCTGGCCATCCCCCAGCCCTGGCCAGCCTGCTTCATCCTGAGCGCCTGCTGCCGCTGGGCTGTGTGAGACTTCGAGGATAGAGATCGTAACAGAAACGAGAGCAACCCTTTGTTGATTGTGTGCCAGGCCCTGAGCTAAATGCTTTTTTTGGGAGGTGGGTATTGTCTCAACAAGCTTGGATGACAAGTTACGATCATCTGCATTTCACGGGTAAGGGAGGGAGGGAGGCTCAGAGAGCTTAGGTTACCTGGCTGAGACCACATCGGCAGGTGAGTGGCGAAGTTCAGTTTCCAGACCAGGGTGTCTCTAAAGTGCACGCTCCCATCCACCAGGCCGAAGTGGATCAGATGTCGTCCTTGTCTTCATTGCAGCCTGACAGTGGAACCCATTCCTGTTTCTCCACATGAGGAAACTGAGCTCTGGAAGAGGTGTGAGACTTGCTGAGCATCACAGAGTGGGTCAGCATCAGGAACTGACCGAACAGGAACCAGGCTAGGTCCGTTCCACCTCCACCTCCAGCCTGGCTCTGGGATTTCTCCTCCTTTGTGTTCTTGTCTCTGAAAGTGGGACAGACCCGCAGCCTCCTGCCTTCCACCCCTAGCCCTCCTTGTTTATGTCCATGTTAATGGGCCTTTGCAGGCTGGCCCAGCTGCCGGGTGAGAGCCAGCGAGCCACCTGGAGCTGCGTCGGCTGCAGAATGTTTACGGTGCGCGGAGCCGAAACGAAACAACATCCATCTTGTTGACTGGTCCCAGACACTGCACTCATTCATGGCCAGGCCGCCGATGGGGTCCCTGTGCTTGGCAGTCAGCTGCCACAGCTCAGCCGGTATAAACTGGCAGCAGAAGAGTGAGAAGAAAGCAGCGGGCTTTGGGGCAATCGTGCCCTGAGCCCAGCCCCCAGCCCCCACCCCCGCCCATTCTCTGCTCACCCTGTTCTCTGACCACCGGGTGGATTGTTGAGGTGGTACGCTGTGATTCAGGTTGTTCTAGGGGAAAGATGCTGAGGCACTGAGCTGGCTTCAGGAGGACAGAGCAGCCCTAGCCACAGGCTGTGGTGAGGACTCAGTGAGGTCATCTGTGTGCACATGACATGTCAGGTCGTGGAGGATGGCAGCCCAGCCTAGGAGAGCTTCGCCCCAGACAGAACGGACTTGAATCCTGGTACGGCCCTCATTGCCTCCCAGACTCAGGTTCCTCGTCTCTCCAGCAGGGTGAATGCTGACCTCTGCCTTGCAGAGCTGATGGGAGGATCTTTGAGACACATTCATAAGCCAAGTTGTCCCTATAAACGTCCCATCTCTTCCAGGATGCCAAGGGGGACAGTGTTCCCCCCTCTGGCCGCCTTTAGCAGGCAACAGTGGGGTGCCAAGGAATGAATGCCTTGTGGGAACTGGGTTCTGATCCTGACTGGCCTAGGACGAGCCCTTTACTCTCACCAGATCTCTCTTCCTTTTATGTGAAACAAAAGGCTGAGAGTAGATGATCTTTCAGGGCCACTTTAGACCTGACATTTTGCAATGGAATGACTGAGCGGTGCTGCTCAGGGTGTATGCAGTTCCCCTAGGAATGGCCTCCCTCGCCTGTGGGCACCCTGGTGGGCGGGGCATGGGATGATCACAGTAGTGCGGGGCCGAGGACTATAGTCTGGAATCACCTGCCGGGGATCGAATCCCAAGCCTGCCTCTTTCTAGATGTGTTGTTCAGAAGTCATTTGACTTTCCTCTGCCTCAGTTTCTTCCTCTGCAAAATGGGCTAATTGGTTCATCTAGCAAGACTATTGAGAGGCTCAGATGAAATGTTTAGCACAGTTCTCCGGCCCCCAGGTACAGACACAGCCCGTCGCATGGCAAGGACTGCAGGGGAGGGATTCCCAGCATCTGGGGCAGCCAGCCATCTGGCAGAGTTGGGGAGGGCTTCACAGAAGCGGTGACCACACTGAGGTTAAGGGAAGGCAGATTTGCGCCCTCATCCTCAGAGGAATTGCAGTGCTGGCACTGATCTCTCACGGCGTCGCTGCCCGTCCAGCGGCCCCACGTCTCCTGAGGGCAGCAGCAGTGTCGGCTTTGTCTCTGCCCAGTGCCCGGCCCAGGGCCCGCACATAGGAGGGGCTCAGGGTCGGGGGACAGGTGGTCTCCTCACCCATGCCAGAAAAAGCCTGGGGTTCCTGTGGGAGGTGGCAACCAGCCCAGCCCAGGCAGGCAGGAGCAGTGGAGTCTGGTCCAAGGCTGGCTCCTCCCGGCTCACGTAGTAGCCTTTTGACAGGGCATTTGGGACGGCTCTTTGGGATTCAAAGAGAACGTGAACATTTAGAGGCATTTCCTGTCTACTTCCTTTGTTTTACAGAAAAGGAAACTGAGGCCCAAGAGCTGGGAGCTGCCTAAGACCTGCAGTGATTTCACAGCCAGGGAAGGCCTAGAACGCTGGGCTCTGCTTCCTGCCCAGGGGTCCTTTCTTTGGACTCTTGACCTTACGTGTGACAAAGAGAGCTGGGGCTGCACACAGGGGCTACTTTCTTGACAACCTGCTTTCTGCCCATGGAGGTGAACTGTGATCTCATAGGCAGGCTTTCTCCTTGGTGGCAGTCAGGGCAGCGTGGTCCTCGTGGGCCGGTGCAGCCCAGCACAGCCTGCAGGCCCCCTGCTCCACAGAGGCCTGCTCCTGTTTGCAACAAAAACACGGCGAGGTGCTGCTTCATGTTCCCTCAAACACATGTTTGGAAATACTCCTCATGTTCCATCCTCCATTTCTGGAGGGAAATCAGTGGGTTTTAACGAATAAAACTGTAATGGCTGGAGTTGGGTCTGTGGCCTGGCGACCCACGCCAGGGGCCTGCATCTTAGAGAAAGGGCCTCTTGTCTCTCTTGTCTTTCCCAACAGCAGCGATCTGAGTGTCATCCAAGGCCTAGCCCAACTCTCACCCGATGTATTCTGCATTCGTTGTCCAGACTGGCATCAATGTGCTTACACCTGAGCCACTGCTGCACCATGCAAGGAGAGCATTGACTGGTGCACAGGGCTCTGGTGGCGTGAGGACACAGGGAGGGCGTCACAGGTGGCGGAACAGCCAGGGCAAGGGCGGAGGAAGAACAGGGCAGGTCTTTGGTTTGGTGAGCAGTTGGGTGCGGGAAGGTGGGGAGTGTGTCGGGAGCTGGCGAGCGGGCAGCAGGCTGGAGCAGCGGGAGCAAACAGAAGGTGCTGGGCCTTGTGAGCCTGGCATAGGTGTTCAGAGGTTATCTCACAGGCAAGGGAACCACAGTCAGATTTTGTACCTAAGAAAGATCACCCTGGTTGAGGTGAAGCGGACAGACCGAATTCAGAGAGGAGAAGAGACTGCTGTCCCAGTGAACGATGGTGGCGGCTGGAATGGAGGCACAGACTGAGGCTGGGGGGAAGGGATGTGCGGAGCTGTTGGGAGGGGACAACAGGGCTGAGGGAGAGGGGGGAGCTGCGGCAGGGAGCACAGCGGGAGAAGAGGAAGGTTTGGGGGAGGTGAGCTCAGTCCCAAGGTCTCAAACTGCCTCTGCTGATCAGCCAGTGCGGGGAGATCACCCTTGTCATGGCACCCTCCCCAGGCCTGCCTCTCCCCATGTCTGCAGCCAGCCTGGCATGCCCCACCTCCTGCCCCCAGTACAGAGCCTGGGCTGCCAACTCACCTTCCCTGGGGAGTGCACACGGGAACCCCAGCGCCTGCCTTCCTGTGGGTACCTCTGGGCTCAGGACTCTGAATCCAGAAACAGACCCTGGGATTCAAAGAGGTCAAGATATGGGAGACGGGCACAGTGCCTCATACCTGAAATCCCAGAGCTCTGGGAGGCTGAGGCCAGGAGTTTGAGACCAGCTTGGGCAGTAATGAGATCCTGTCTCTATAAAAAATAAAAAATATAGCCGGGCATGGTGGTGCACACCTGTAGTCCCAGCTACTCAGGAGGCTGAGGTAGGAGGATGGCTTGAGACCAAGAATTGGAGGCTGCAGTGAGCTATGGTGATGCCACTGTACCCCAGCCTGGGTGACAGAGCGAGACCCTGTCTCTAAAAAAATAAAAAGACACCCTCCCCGCACTCAGCACTGCTTCCTTTTCCTAACAGGGCCTGTGTGTACTGCCTCCTGCACTCTACTGAAATGAAATTCACCGTAATGTAGCCTGCCTGCTCCATCTTTTAAAAAAATTTCATATAATGTTTAAATTATAATATAAAGAAGAAATAAAAAGGAAGTGACTTATAAGTAATTATTTCCGCCTCTAAGTGCTCAGGTGTGCCTGTGCCCAAAGACACGATGAAGTCGTCCGCTGCTCCCACCTGTGTGTGGCGTCACCAAACCTGGTGGCTGCAAACACACGTCACAAGCAGAGTGGCCAAGGGTGACGTGATCTTCTGAAATGGTGAACAATTCCTGGTCAAGCTCCAAACAAAACACACTACAGTTTTTCCTCAATTTACATGGTAGTTCCATTCCTGGAAAATTTAGTGAATGTTAAAACCATGAAAAAAGCACTTTGTGTTTAAGTGTAAAATGAAGCTATGTTCTAGGCTTAGATGACCAGGCTGCTTGTTTACAGGTATTTTGGATATCTGGCAAGATATTAAAAAGTTAGTGTAGGACGGACCCACCTTTGGCAGTGAGTTGGCCACGCCTGGCTCCTCCCTTCTAAATGACAGTGGCTCCCAGTCATCTCCCCACCATAATGTCCAGTGTGCCCCCTGGGGTGGAACCCCACTTTGGGACCCCTGCCACAGTGATGGCTGAGGGGCCTGGTACCTGGCGGGCTGTGAGTGCAGACTGGAGTGCTGGCTGTCAGTCCTCTGGGAGAGGGCAGAGGACAGTGGGAAGCCCTGGGGGATGGGGCTGGTCAAGGAAGGCTTCCTGGAGTAGGGGCCCTGGGAGGGGGGTGGTTTCAGGTCAGGGGTAGCAATGGGATTTTTCAGAAGCCAAAGCTGTGACTTCTCCCGTAGGCTTTGCCAGCCTTTCAGATCACAGTGCGGAACAAATAATCTTTTCCATAGAGTCTAGAAATTCTGAGCCTGTCTGAGCGACGCGGAGCATTCCCGCTGCCTGCTCTGTGCTACGTGTGTGGATGGTGCTTTCCTGGAGGGTTGAGATGTCCACGTCTTCCTGCAGGGCGGTGGTATTTTCCTGGTCAGAACTGCTGATCTTTTCTACGGAGATTTGGGGTGAAGGGGAGGGAGTTCTAAGGTTTTGGGGTTGCTGCCTCCCACCCTCGGAAGCTGGGCACCGCCACTCCACCCCGTTGCTGCCGTGGCTTCCTTCTTGTGCTTTATATATTTCTGAGCAATTTGAAGGAGGATTTCATATGTTTGGGGGAAAAAAACCAATGTGAGCATTAACTAATTAATTAATCAGCTTGATGTAAGAGGAGAAGGTTTAAAAAAAAAAAGACCAAACGTAAAGTAATAAATACGTACCTGACATAATAAACATATACCTGACATAAACATTCATGGGTCTGTATTTACTGAAAAAACAAATGGAATATGTTTGTTTCTGAGACGTTTCCCCTCACCCCTTTATTGGAGATGCTATGTAATAAGAAGTTTCTAAATACATTTAAATACATTTTTAAATACATTTCGACAGCCATTTCCTCTGGATTTCTCATTGTTCTGTTACTGTCCTGGCTGTTTGGATCTTGGGTAAAAACAAACGGTTTTGGTGACTGTCGCTGTTGCTCCCTGATGACATGAGCCAGGCAGGGGCTCATGTGGGGCTCCAGGGCATATTAGGAAATGGCAGGCCTTGGCATCAGGAAATCATGGAATTTTACAACCTCAGAATCCGACAGTCTCCTCATGTTTGATTCATGGAATCATAGACTCTTAGAACCACAGTCATTGAAATGCTTATTTAGTTTTATAAAATTGCATCATCTTAGAATGAGGGAATAATAGAACTTTGCAGTCATAATAGCTCAGTTTGATAAAACATAAAATCTGAAAAGTTTAAGGCATGTTGGGGCTTATTTCCTGGGCCACCACTCCCCCACCCCTGGGAGATACTTAAAATATGTTAAAAACTCTCAGTCTTTTTTTCTGCCAGCTCCTTGGGCTCTCACTTTGCTACCCCAGCGTGGAGTCTATTGCCCCTGGACAGATGGCAGTGGTCAGCAGTGCAGCCTTCACGGGGAAGGAGCTGGGGGTCACTGGAGAGCCCATGCGAGGGCAGCAGGAGGGGAGAGGGCAGAGGCTCCTGCAATCCACCCCGAGGAAGCCCTGACATCCCTCCTGTCAGCCGCCTTATCTCTCATGGATACTCCTAAGGGGAAGGGGCCCCAGAGGGCCCCAGGCCAGGATCTGGGAGTGCCCTCTTGGACCCCTGCCCTCGAATTTCTTATGGTGGGCAGGGAGGGATGGGAAACTGCACACAGACCCATATGCTGGGGCGGGGGTGTCTGTGCTGAGTCAGTGGGCTGCAGTCTAGCCCAATTCTGCCTTTGGTTTATTCTCAAAGATTTTTTTCTTTTGTAACTTTTTTATTAAAACAATATGAAACATTTTGAAATATGTAATATAGAGATTATTTCAAAATTATTTCTAAATTTACAGTAAATTTATTTACAGTGAATTTGTGTGTGTGTGTGTGTGTGTGAACAGTTCTGTGAGATCTGATTAATGTATAGTGTCATGCTACCATCATTACAATCAGGAGACAGAACAGTACCCTCAATCCCAAAAAGGAATATAAAGTTTTTTGTGTGTTTTTTTTTCTTTTCTATTTTGAGATAGGGTCTCGCTCTGTTGCTCTAGGGTCAAGAGATCCTCCTGCCTCAGCCTCCCAAGTAGCTGGGACTAAAGGCATGTGCCACCACATCCGGCTAATTTTTCTAATTTTTGTAGAGGTGGTGGTTCTTGCTCAGGCTGTCCTTGAACTCCTGACCCCAAGCGATCTTCCCTCCTCGACCTCCCAAACTGCTAGGATTATAGGTGTGAGCCACAGTGCCCAGTCTTGGAATAGAGAGATTTTTTAAAATGCTCCAGGCTGGGCGTGGTGGCTCACGCCTGTAATCCTAGCACTCTGGGAGGCCAAGGCAGGTGGATCATTTGAGCTCAAGAGTTCAAGACCAGCCTGAGCAAGAGTGAGACCCTGTCTCTACTAAAAATAGAAAGAAATTAATTGGCCAACTGAAAACATATAGAAAAAATTAGCCGGACATGGTGGCGTATGCCTGTAGTACCAGCTACTTGGGAGGCTGAGGCATGAAAATCACTTGAGCCCAGGAGTTTGAGGTTGCTGTGAGCTACCCTGATGCCACAGCACTCTAGCCCAGGCAACAGAGTGAGACTCTGTCTCAAAAAAAAAAAAAAAAAAAATTTTTTCCTTATCCTAAAGTCACTTTCCCTGCATCTACTCTTTTTCTTCTGAAGTCTTCTTCAACACAAAACTCAGACATCATTCCACACCATCAGTCAGGCCTGGTCACTCACCACTCTTACCCTGCAATGGCTTCCTGCCACACCAGAATAAAGCCCATATCATCACTGTGACCCCCAGGACCCTGCAGGGCAGGCTCAGCTTCCTCTGTGGCCTCACTGCCTACCTCTCTCACCCTTGCTCACTGGGCTCCAGCCACACCTGGCCTTCTGTGTGCCTGCCCTGGAGAATACTCCAGCCCCAGGTCCTCTGTACGTGCTATTCCCTCTACCTGGAATGCTCTTACCCCACTCGTCCACAGGACTCCCTCCCTCCCTTCACTCAAGGCGCTGTTCAACGTCACCCCCTTGGAGAGACCTTTCCTCACTCTCCCCATCTCTCTTCACTTTCTAGCTTCTTTGTTTACTTTTGAAATTGTCTTCTTTCTTATAAGAATATAAACACCAGATGAGTAGGGATTTTCCTTTCTCATTCATCGCTACGTTTCTGCTGCTTGGTGCCTAGTCCTGGCACGTAGTAATTATTAATTATTAATTAATAATTATTGACTTTTGTTTTTTTGAGAGAGAGTCTCACTCTCTTGCCTAGGCTAGAGTGCCGTGGCATCAGCCTAGCCCACAGCAACCTCAAACTCTTGGGCTCAAGCGATCCTCCTGCCTCAGCCTCCCAGGTAGCTGGGACTACAGGCACATGCCACCATGCCCAGCTAATTTTTTTCTGTTTTTAGTTGTTTGGCTAATTTCTTTCTATTTTTAGTAGAGACAGGGTCTTGCTCTTGCTCAGGCTGGTCTCGAACTCCTGAGCTCAAGCAATCCTCCTGGCTCGGCCTCCCAGAGTGCTAGGATTACAGGTGTGAGCCACCGTGCCTGGCCAATTATTAATGTTTGATGTATTGATTTTCCATTCTTTTTACTCTTCAAGTTATTCTTTTTTCCTTACTTGGGCCAATGAATATCTTCAAGTTATTCTTATGTATATGGCATTTTGAATCCTGCTCTTTTCATTTAGTATAGTTCTTATAAATATTTTTCCTTGTAGCTGAAAACTTTAGTAAGCCCAATAAAACCCATGATAAAGTGACATGTGATAAGGCAAATTCATATGAAACATGGTTGGCCATTGGCAGTTGCTCCTGTCTCCTGTCAAGCCCTTCACGAATGGGGCAGTGAGAGCTCTTTTCTATGCAGGTTTTGGGGAGTGGATGGATTTAGGAAGTGACTGACTCATAATCATTTTCTCAGTTCCTTGTGTGGTGTGTACTTTGTGATAAGTGGGCTGTTTCATGCATTTTTAGTCAATGAGAACATTTCCCCCCCACATTAAGTGGAAACCCCTCCAAAAATATCATTTTTAATTAGCTGCATAATAACACAACTCTACATTTTTAAGTGAAGTTTTTGGACCACACTTGTTACATTATGTGAGGTTTTACTGTATCATGTTTAATGGCTACATAAAATTTCTGCTGAGTAACTCTATTATGGTTTACTTAATCATTCTTCTATTATTTGATATACACTTTATCTCCTATTCTTTTCTATTATAAATGATCCTGAGCTGTTACATTAAAAGAAACTTTTTTAAAAATGAGAATACTCAGAGGAGGAGAGTCCAGGGAAACAGGTGCTTTCCCACACTGCTGGTGGTATAAATTGATATACTCTCTTTTGGGGAGGAGTTTAGACAGCAGGTAGCAAAATGCTTAAAATTTTCCCATCCTTTGACTCAGTAGTCCCATGTCTAGAAATTTATCCTAAGGCTCTAAATATGGACAAACATGAAGATAGGTCTATAAGGACACCCATTACTTGATTGTTTCAAGTTCTTTTGCTCTTCTAAACAATCTTAATTCCAACTATGAAAGACAGATCAACAAAATATATATAAAATCATAAAATGGAATACTATACAATCCTTAAAATTACCTTTTTGTTTTTTTTTTTTTTGGAAGGGGATTTTTCCACCTGACTGTGGCAAATTAGCTTGTATCAGACTGATTTTCACTCTGGATAAAATATAAAACGATTTGTTTAAAGGCATCAAAGAACTAAGAAGACAGCCAGGACTTGAGGGACCAACATACTGGAGAGAAGGGAAATGCACTGAGATGAATGTGACACTGTGCCACTTCTTTCTTTTAGGCATTAGCCAATTTGCAAGTGATATAGGTCCTAGAGTCAGAGAGCTCAACAGACCTTTCAGCAGCTTTGCTGTGCCGGGGAGACAAAAATTAGAGTTTAGGATACCAAGACAGGCAGATCTTGAGGGGCCAAGATCCCAGGGAGACAGAAAGTGCCGAAAAGTGAGGCTAACATTCAGTGTTGCTTTTCCTTTCAAGATATTTGCTGATTCATGAGTGGCATAGGCTGAGGGTTGGAAAACCAACACTGTGGCAGTTAAGAGGTTGAGAAGTTAGGCAGAGCTTTTAACAGCTTCAAATTCTAGGAATACAAACACTGAAGGTCAAGGGAACCTGGCATCCCAAGCTTTCAGCTGGGGCCCCTGGAGGGCAGCATCCTAGGAGAAAGGATGAACCAGAAATAGAGCAACTTTTACAAAGACAGAGCCCAGCTTTAAAACAGCTAAATCCCAGACTGGATTAAGATGATCTTTCCTTCTTTTAACTACCTTTAAGAAGCAAAATGAAATCTCCATGGAGGAAGATAACATCACCTGGAGGCTTTACAAATTTCATACACAATATTGGGCATTCTGCCAGAAATTAACAGGGATACCTGGAAACAGAGCCACGAGGGTGGAAAACATGATAAAAACAGACTCACAGGTAATCTAGACATGGAGTTATGAGAAACAGGATTTAAAATAACTGTAATTAATATGTTTAAGAAAATAGATTACCACATAGAAAATTTCAACAGAGATCTGAAAACAATAAAAATTAATCAAATGGAAATTTTATTTTAGTTTTGTAAAATTTTAATTTAATTTAAATTTTTTGAGACAGAGTCTTGCTCTGTTGCCCAGGGTAGAGTGCAAGGGTTTGATTATAGCTCACTGCAACCTCAAACTCCTGGACTCAAGCCATCCTCTTGCCTCAACCTCCCGAGTAGCTGGCTCAGGTGTGTGCCACCACACCTGGCTAATTTTTCCTATTTTTGGTAGAGATGGGGTCTCACTCTTGTTCAGGCCTGACCTTTGAGGCTCCTGACCTCAAAGTGATCCTCCCAGCTCAGCCTCATAGAGTGCTAGGATTACAAGTGTGAGCCACTGTGCTCAGCCTCCAAATGGAAATTTTAAAACTCAAAAATTCAATAACTAAATTTAAGATCTCAAAAGATAGATTTAGATGTTAGATGCAGTTAAAGAGAGGATTGGTGAACTGGAAAAATAGATCAGTAGATGAAATCCAGATTGACAAATAAAAGTTAAGAAAGGATGGAAAATTAAAAACATAGCAAAAGAGATCTATAGGATGTCATTAAAAGGTGTAACATACATTGTTGCCCCAGAAAGATAAAGGAAAAATAATGGGCAAAGTAATGTCTGAAATGATAATGGCCAGCAGTTTTCTAAAACTGACAGAAGACATCATGCCACATATTTAAGAAGCCCTGTGAACGTCAAGCAGAATAAATACAAAGAAAATCACACTTAGGTACATCATAGTCATGTGAAATTAGAGAGAAAAATCTTAAAAGTAGTCAGGGTTGAGGGGGAAGATACAGCACCTTCAAAAGACTTTATAGATAAATTTCCAGTAGAAATTATGAAATCCACAAGGCAGTGGCATAAATCTGCAATTTACTGAAAGAAGATAATTGCCAACCTAGAATTCTATACCCAGCAAAAATATGTTCAGAAGGAAAGATGACATAGTATTTTCAGACAAAGGTTGAGAGAATTCCTTGCCAGTTGACTCACAATAATTTAAAAAATCTTAGTGCAGAACAAAAATGACCCCATATGGAAGCAAGAGGGAGGGAAAGTATTTTTTAAAATATTGACTATACAAAACATTAATACTATCTGGTAAGGTTTAAAATATATATTAAATATGTAGAATTGAAACACACAAGAACAATAACACAGAGGTGTGTGTGTGTGTGTGTGTGTGTGTGTGTGTGTGTGTAGGGGCATGAATAAAGTGAAGAGTCCTGAAGTTCTTGCCCTGTCAAGAAAGTAGTAGAAGTACAGTCTTGCGCTGCATAACAATGTCATAGACAACAACAGACTGCATATGGGATGGTGGTCCCATGAGATTATAATACCATATTTTTACTGTACCTTTGGTGCATTTAGATATGTGTAGATATACAAATACTTATCATTGTCTTCCAGTTGCCTATAGTATTCAGTACAGTAACGTGCTATACAGGTTTGTAGCCTAGGAGCAATAGGATATACCAGATAGCCCAGGTGTGTAGTAGGCCCTACCATCTGGGTTTGTGTAAGTGCACTCTATGATGTTTGCACAGCAACAAATCACCTAACAAGGCATTTCTCAGAATGTATCCTTGTTGTTAAGTGACACTTGACTATAATAATCTATATTAGATTGCAATAAGTCAAAGGATAACCACTTATATAGAAGAATGTATATCTAACACACTAGTAGAAGAGGAAAATGGAATAATAAAGAAATAGTGGATTAATTTAAAAGAAGATAAAGGAGAGAAAAAGAACCTAGAAGAGGTAGGACAAATAAAAAACAAATACTTAAGTTTGTACATTCAAACTCAAATATGTGGTAATTAATTAAATGTGAATGGTATAAATGGACTAAATATTCAAATTAAAGACAAAGATTGTCAGAGTGGATGAAAATTGTTTTGTAGAAGAATATTGTATAGATGTCTTGGGTTCTAACATAAAACCCAGCTGGGACAGGCTTAAAACACTGTGGGAGCTCTACTATTCACATGGGAGGTTCTTGGTGCCACTAGTGCTGTGACTTAGTTTCTCTGCTGCTCCTCTGGTTGAGATGCCTTAGTTTATTGACAGTGTCCTCCAACCGACTTCCCTTGGAATAATAAGACGGCTGCTGCTAGCTCGCAGGGCCACATGATTCCTCATTTGCATGTAGAGGAGTAGAGGCTGCTCTTTCTTCCGTCATCAAACAGAAATACTCACCTGGGGAGGTGAGATCATGCTGATCGGCTCAGGCCTTTCACAGCCCAGCCTGGAGTGGGATTAATAACACCGATGACAGCAGACACTTACATAGTGCCTACTCTGTGCCAGGTACTGTTTTAGGTACTTGGTGTATGGTACATTAACCCATTTCAGCTTCATAAACTGGCACAGACAGAGAAGCTAAGTCACTTGGCTTAGACAAGGTCATGCAGCTAGTAAATGGGAAAGCCAGGATTTAAACCTAGTCATTCTGGCCCCAGAATCTACACTCTTATCTGCTGTGCTTTACTGTCTCTCTTCTCAAGGTCTGAAGGTAGATAGAGGAAATGTAGGACTCTATTAGGGAGGGAAAAGAGGGAGTGGATACTGTGTGCTATGGACTGAATGTTTATGTTCCCCCAGAATTCATATGCAGAAGCCCTGACACCCAGTATGGCTGTATTTGGAAACGTGACCTCTATGGAAATAGTTAAGGTTAAATGAGGTCATAAGGGTGGGGTCATGATCTGATAGGACTGATGGCTGTCTAAGCAGAGACACCAGAGAGCTCACTCACACACACGGTGGAAAGGCCATGTGAGGACATGGTGAGAAGGCTGCTGTCCATAAGCCAGGAAGAGAGCTCTCACCAGAAACCAGATTGACTGACACCTTGATCTTGGACTTCTAGCTTCCAGAACTGGGAGAAAATAAATTTCAGTTGTCTAGGCCACCCAGGCTGTGGTATTTTGTTATAGCAGCTGGAGCTGACTAATACACAGGGAAGCCCTATAGGTCCCTTAATGATGTGGAACAGTGTCTGGCTATGCACCTTGACTCTCCCATTTACCCGCTGCGTGACTGTGGGCAAGTACCTTACTTCTTCCTATGGAAAATGGGGTTTGCAACACTGGCAAGGAAAGAGCCTAGTACCGTGGCTGGCATGTGAGGGGCTCTCCTTCAACTTCAGCGTTCATGACATGTTACGAAATAGAAAAAGCAGAGTATAAGGAAATGTGTATATTATCCATACACTTTTTTTTTTTTGCTAAAAAACACAGAGATACACAGGAAAATACCACAGAGGTTGTTTTGTCCTCACGTCTGCTGTGGCTCTCTCTGGCCCATGGCCTTATAGGTGATACCTATTTTCTGATTGTCGTCTGGGTTCATTTTATAATGTTTTTCCACAATAAATGTGTGCTAATTTGGTAGCAGTAAGACAGTCTGAGGGCAGAGTTGGCCCCTCCGTGTGTTTGCTTGCATACACGCCTGCCCCTACGCGTGTGACCGGCGCGGGCCGCCCGAGTCCTGGCCGGGGGCTGGGGCAGAGGCGCGGCCTCGCTCGGGTTTCTTTGCGGCGCCGGCCTGAGGTGAGCCTGCTCAGGTTTTACTGGCCCGAGTCCCTGTAAATCTAGCTTAGCTTTAAAGGGGGATTTATGGGGTCCTTGCGGTCTGGGATAAGAGATGGCGGGCGGCCATAAGCCCGGCGTGAGGCCTCGAGCATCAGGCCTGCCGCTCCCGAGGCCCTGCGGGGTTACGGCCCCCCTGGCGGCCGTGAACGCCGAGGCGGCTCCAGGCAAGGAGGGGGCGGCGAGTGGGCCTGGCCTAACCCGTCTGCCGGCTGTCCACCCTCCTGCTTCTCCTCTTTCAGAAGCCCCCTCTCCCTGCTGGCCTCCAGCCTTCGGGTTTTGTGAGGAGGGAAAGATGGGGTGAGGAGGCAGCACAGCGAGGCAGGAAGGGAACACAGCTTGGGCTCCGCCTCTGCCGTGTGTCCTTAAATGAGCCACTGGCCCTGCCTGGATCTCTAAGCGCGGTTTCTTGCGCCGTGATCTCTGTGGTATCCCCTGCCCAGGCGCTGCCTAGCACGCCCACTGCACAGACGGGAAAGCTGAGGCTCAGAGCCGGGCGCAGCCCTGCTGTGGCCTGACCGAGCCTGCAGAGCTGGTGCTCAGACTCCCGGGAAGACCCCATTGGCCTGAGGCTGTCCTTCCGTGACTGCTGGCACTCCCTGCCCAGGAGGGCAGGCCTGCACCAGGAGGCTGTGACCGTGCCTCCCTGCCTGTCAAGACTGCAACAGAAGGACGTTTATCAAAGTGTCACCTGCGGCAGGCATGGTGCCAGAGACTCCACGTTTATTACTTCACTGAATCCTCATAGCCACCCCGGCCTGGAGCTGGGATTCTTTTTTTTTTTTTTGAGACAGAGTCTCACTTTGTTGCCCGGGCTAGAGTGCTGTGGCGTCAGCCTAGCTCACAGCAACCTCAAACTCCTGGGCTGAAGGGATCCTTCTGCCTCAGCCTCCCGAGTAGCTGGGACTACAGGCATGCGCCACCATGCCCAGCTAATTTTTTCTATATATATTTAGTTGGCCAATTAATTTCTTTCTATTATTAGTAGAGATGAGGTTTCGCTCTTCCTCAGGCTGGTTTCGGACTCCTGACCTTGAGCAATCCGCCTGCCTCGACCTCCCAGAGTGCTAGGATCACAGGCGTGAGCCTCCGCGCCCAGCCTACTTCTCTGTTTTTTAAAAGATAGGGTCTTGCTCTATGACCCAGGCTACTGCACAGTGGTGTAATTATAGCTCATTGCAGCCTCCAACTCCTGGGCTCAAGTGATCCTCCTGCCTCAGCCTCCCAAGTATCTGGGACTCCAGGCATGCACCATGACATCTGGCTAAATTTTTTTCTCCATTTGAAAGCAATAATTTATTGCTTTTCCTTCCAAATATTTGTAAATTCACACACAAAAAAAGTATTAAAGCTTATAGACTGCTTAGTTCAGACTAAGAATGTGAGAGGTAAGACCCAGCACTGTGTGGCCATGGGTGGCAGCTGTGCATTGGTGTTTATCCTTTTTTTTTTTTTTTGAGACAGAATCTCACTCTGTTGCCCAGGCTAGAATGTCGTGGTGTCAGCCTAGCTCACAGCAACCTCAAACTTCCGGGCTCAGGTGATCCTCCTGCCTCAGCCTCCTGAGTAGCTGGGATTACAGGCATGCGCCATCATGCCCAGCTACTTTTTTCTATATATTTTTAGTTTTCCAGCTAATTTCTTTCTATTTTTTTAGTAGAGACAGGGTCTCACTCTTGCTCAGGCTGGTCTCGAACTCCTGAGCTCAAAGGATCCTCCCACCTCGGCCTCCCAGAATGCTAGGATTACAGGTATGAGCCACCATGCCTGGCCTCTTTTTCTTCTTAATAATGCATAGATTTTTCCATGTATTAAATACTATCATTTATTAACTAGTTCTCCCTTGATTGAATAGTTGGCTTCAGGTTTTTTAGTTTTTAAATTTTTATTATGATTGTTACTATTTTTGAGACAGAGTCTTACTCTGTTGTCCAGTCTAGAGTGCAGCGGCATTATAATAGCTCATTTCAGCCTCCAACTCTTGGACTTGAGTGATCCTCCTGCCTCAGCCTCCCAAGTAGCTGAGACTGCAGGCATTCACCACCATGCCTGGCTAATTTTTTAAAATTTTTTGTAGAGACGAGGTCTCGCTGTGTTGTTCTCTCTGGTCTTGAACTCCTGGCCTCAAGTGATCCTCCCGCCTCAGCTTCCTAAAGTGCTAGGATTAGTGGTATGAGCCACTGTGACTTTCCAGTTATTTTTATTATTTTAACAGCTTTATTGAGGTATGATTAACATACAATGACCTTCACATATTTAAAGTGTACACTTTGATAAGTTTTGACGTATGTATAAACCCATGAAACTCTCACCAATATCAATAGAGAACATGTCTCTCATCCCCAAAACTTTCCTGGTGTCTCTTTGTAACCCCTCCTTCCTGTTCCTCCCCAACACCCACCATCCTTCTTTCTGATGAAGTCCTGGATTCTTTATTGTATCAAATACCATCACTTATTAACCAGTTCCCATTGTTCGAATGATTTTTCCCATTGTCCTTGGTCTTGTTTTCTTCCTATTGCAAACAGTGCTGCTGTAAACATCCTTGAATACATATCACGGCTCAGTTGTTCTCTTAAAGACACAGGGTCCTGCTGACATTTCTGGCTATTGCATTCTTTCAAATGACAGTTCCGATTACTATTCAGATGACACATCCAACCACCAGCGCAGTGATCGTTTTTGCATAGACTCCACACGACTTCAAGCTGGCACGGCCGCGCCATGTCTTGCTCTGGGTTTGCCGCCGCTTCCCTCCTGCCCTAGGGCCTCCTGATTGACACAGGTCAGAGCAGGGCCCCGGCCTGGCACCCATTCCGGCCTGTGCAAGGGCAAGGGGAGGGGGGAGTCAACATCCCATCAGGAGAATCCTTGGCCAATCTCAGAAGGGATTTATTTGGGAGGTCGCATCTTTCCCATTTCTCCCCACCAGACTGACTGTCCTATGATGCAGGTTATACCACTTCGTAGAGGACAGTCCGCCAGGATTGCGCAGTCAGCTACATTTAGCAGCGGCCAGTTTAACAACGCATCTTCCTCGTCGTAGTCACTCTCCCTCCTTTGCGGCCTCTCCCCCTTGGCGCCCAGCTCCTGCTCCCTGAAATCCTGCTCCCTAGTAAATTAGTAGCACATAAGCCTTTGCCTCGGGCTGTGCTTCCTGGAGAATCCGGGGTAAGGCAGTTGGTATTTTCCACATGATTATACCGACTTTAAATAAAGCCATCTGCAAATCTCCCGAGTGATCAATTGAATACTGAGACCTTGGGATTGCGAGACGTGGCACACAGCAGATGCAGACCCGCTCCCTACCCCCGGGAGAAAAGGAGTGTAGAGCAGAAAGAGCCCAAGAAGCGGCAGAGACTTTGCCACAGACATTTCCTACAGGCGCACCCTCCGAGCCTATGATCCCCCCCCCTTCTCTCCTCAGTCGCTGCAATGTGGCTTTCGTCCCTACTGTCCTTCTGAGCGACTCTTTCAAGGAGACAGATGTCCTCCATCACGTCACATCCGGTGGGCAGGTGTCCCGTCCCCATCTTCCTTGTCTCTCACAGCACTTGGCTCAGTTAACCGCTGTCTTACTCCACTTTCCTCCCGAGCCCCCTGCGCCAGCGTTGCGGCCAGCCCTGTCTCAGCCCCTCCAGGGCGCCTGGGTCTCCCCTCAGCCTCTTCCCTTTCCCGTCTGTACCCTCTCCCCTGGTCATCTCTTCCAGCCCCATGGCTTTAGATACGTGGCCCCCGGGCAAATCACTTATACCCCTCTGTGCTCCTATTGCCCCATTTGTAAGATGGGGACGATGATGATGATGATGATGATAATATTAATACCCTTGCCTAGGGTTTTCTTAAGGATTACATAGATTTATCTATCCCAGTAAATATCTGGCACAGTTACCACGCTGGGGTCCTAGCTAGTTTGCTAAAAGAGGCTTGAGGTGGAGAGCAAATGGTCGCAGGGTTCTCAGAGGGGGATGTTCAACCGCCTCACTTTGTCACCCAGGTCAAACGTCTCCCCAGTCCCCCTGCGCCCCTCCACCTTGCTTCTTTGTCTCCTCTGCTGTCTCCTTCCGCTCTTCCTCGGAGACATAGAAAAGAGAAGGCAAAGAAGGCCAAACACGGCTAACATTTCGTGTTTTCAGGAAAGTTTTTGTTTGGTTTTGCTGTTTAAGAAACGCTCCCTCCGACAGGCCCTGCGGAGGCCTGCGCGGCCCTTCGCGGCCACTAGGGGGCGGCCTGTCCACGGCCCCGGCCGGGGCCCCCGCGGGGGTCGGGTGCGCCGGGACCGGGGCGCCCGGAGCCGGACGCCCTGTTGCACCCCGGAGCCTGTGCTCGGGGAAAGGCCCCGCCCGAGCTGGGCACGCTCCCCGATCTCCCAGAGGCAGCAGGAAACAGCTGCTGTCGCCGTTCTGTGGTGGCCGTGGGGCAGGTTCCCTGAGAGCCAGCCCCGGGAGTAGGGAGGGGGCGCAGGTCTGCGGAGAGCGAGGGGCTGAGCCCCTGGGCATTTTCCTCTGTGACTCGAGGGATAGAACCACGGAAGGAGCAAGGTGGGGGAAGGAGGAGGAGAAGAGGTGGAAGGAGGGACATTTGGTCCCACAAGGCTGGGGTCACCTCCAAGACAGGGCTGGGGTGGTCCGTCCTCGTCCCCTCCTTCCAAGCAGGGACTGGGGGCGGGGGGCTGCATCCCCGCCGTGAACTTCTCCTGGACAGGAGGGAGCTTCCCCTCTCCTCAGCAGACAGCCCCCAGCCCACCCGAACGGGAGGTGACGTGGTGACACAGGCTGGCCCCGTGCCTGCGTGGTACTGGAGTACTGGAGGCCGCCAGTGACAGCCGCAGCCGCAGACCTTCTAGCTCTCCTGCCTCATCCTTCTCTGCAGCCGGGCCAGTTTCCAGCACCACCCGCCCCCCAGCCTCAGGCTCACCTGGATCAACTCTATTCTTGAACGTGACTCCGTCTCCCAAAGCGACTGGATCACTCTCACGGCGCCACGCTGAGCTCCGCGAACAACCTACGGAAAGGGCATGGTTTTGCTCTCCTGAAGTGCCTGTGATACAGCTTCACCGTGTGTTTATGCAAAGAAAATCCATTCTTCGGAAAATTAAGGGCCATAAAAACCTAATGATAGTTAAAAAAAACAAAAAACAAAAAAAACCCCCAAGAAATAGAGTCCTGTGCAATCCAGAGATGACTGCGCTGCCCTTAACTCTCTTCCCTTGCTTGGGATGAGCTAAGTTTTTCCTTCCAAGGAACATGCCAAATGTTTCCGAAGGACAAACTCTGGCTATGTCATTATCTGCATCGAGGCTGGAGTTAGCAACGTGGTCCCAACATGGCTGAGGAGGCAGGAGGGAGGGTTTCAGGGTAGCAGAAGCAGTGTGAGGCCACAAAGCAACCAGCCTCCAGGAACGCGCGCCACACTCCCGGAAGTGTCAAGCGGCGAGATCTGTGCAACTGGGAAGCCCTTTGTGGACAGTAGACACAAAAGTCCTTCTGAATATCAGGTGTGGGATGTGGGGCAGGGAGCAGAGGCGAGAAGCTGATTTTGCTCTGGGAGTTTGGACTATGTTTTCCTGGGAAAAATAACATCTGCTACTGTGTTTCTTGCTAAATAGGCCAATAATCGGAGAAGGGAGAGTAACTTGGAGGGAAAAAGGAAAAAAGGCAGGGGCTGCACTCTCTGCTCTGGCCTTCCAGACGTTTCCCCTCGGCAGTGAGCGCGTTGCAGCTGCCAAATATTTCTGAACAGCATTCCCCACCCGTTTTTCCATGGCCGGCACCTTCCCCCATGCTGAGGGGCTGCTGGGTTGGTGGAGGTTGGGATGGTGTCCATTATTATAAAATGAGTTTATGATGATCGAATAACACATTCTAGCTGTAGGAAAATTGAAAAACACCAAAAAAAAAAGTAAAGAAGAAATAAAAAATTACCTGTTATCCAACCACCCGATCATCTATGTCATGTATTTCCTTCTGGTGTTGCTTTTCAAGACATGCTTAAATTTTTTTTTTTAACATAGGGTGAGATTAGGTGGAGAAATATGTACGTTTTTAATCTAGACGTTCCCACTTAACATTATATCATGAACAGTTTTTCCATGGGTGGCATCTTTTTGAGAGGATTTCTCAGACACTGGGGAAACGTTACCAGGCAGGCCATTTCTCTCCTTCACACGCTGAGGCGGGGAGGGGTGTACGCAGTCGGAGTGCGAGCAGAGGCCTGGATCCTCCCCCAGCCTGGTGTTCCCTTCCAGGGTCAGTCCGCGCTGTTTGCTAGCTCATGCCAAGCTTCCTCCCACGGGGCCTTCCGAAGCTTTCCACAGCTTCAACATCAACGGCACTTTTGTCTGCTCCACTTGGGGAGAGGGCTGGATAGTCTGTTTTTTGTGTCCTTGATGGATCCAGCCCAAGTTCGATGGACCCATGTACTTGCTCAGTTTCCCTAGATGGCCCTGCTCCAAGAACAGCTCAGAAGGCAAGGAAACCAAAATCCCTGCCTCTGCAGCCAAAATGGACAGGCTGTTTCCTGATACTGTGTGTGTGTGTGTGTGTGTGTGTGTGTGTGTGAGAGAGAGAGAGAGAGAGAGAGAGAGAGAGAGAGAGGCTCAACCTGCAGTTTTATTTGTGATAGTGGGAAACAGCTCAGTGCATAGGAGTTGCACTGTTTTTCCCCTTGCTTTCCTGCAAATACATGATCTATCCCTCCCTCGCTGACTCGCAGTTATAAAGAAGAATAAGTGATTGTGAATGAAAATTTTTGCAAATGAATCTGGCCCATCAGCTGGACCAGAGCTTTGTTGATTTTGAAAATAATGTAGTTTCCTAGGAGATGTATAGCCTCCTAATTGTGAGTTGTATCACAGGTAATCTGTTACATGTGATGATTAAAATACCAAGGTTTGCAAATGACTTATTTTTTATTGCGATAAAACATACATACCATAAAATTTACTATTTTAATCATGTTTTCATTTTTTATTTTTAAAAATTTTTTTTTTTTTTGAGACAGAGTCTCACTCTGTTGCCCGGGCTACAGTGCCATGGCGTCAGCCTGGCTCACAGCAATCTCAAACTCCTGGGCTCAAGCGATCCTTCTGCCTCAGCCTCCCGAGTAGCTGGGACTATAGGCATGTGCCACCATGTCTGGCTAATTTTTTCTATATATTTTTAGTTGGCCAATTAATTTCTTTCTATTTTTAGTAGAGACAGAGTCTCACTCTTGCTCAGGCTGGTTTCGAACTCCTGACCTTGAGTGATCCACCCACCTCGGCCTCCCAGAGTGCTAGGATTACAGACATGAGCCACCGAGCCTGGCCTTAATCATGTTCTTAAGAGACAGAATCTCGCTATGTTGCCCAGGCTGGCGTTGAACTCCTGGGCTCAAGCGACGTTCCCACCTCATCCTCCTGAGTAGCTGCAACTACAGGCATGGGCCGTTGTGCCTGTATTTTAACCATTTTTAAGTGCACAGTTTTGTGGCGTTAAGTACATTCACATTGTTGTGCAACCATCACCGCCATCCATCTCAGAACTTTTTCATCTTCCCCAACTGAAACTTTGTACCCATTAAACCCCATTCCCCCCGCTTCCCAGCCCCTGTCAACTACTATGCTACTTTCTGGCAAATAACTTATTTTTAATATAAATTAGAGTGTATTCTAGGTTATCTTTACATCATCACTCACATTCATTTATTCATTCAACAAACATTTACTGAGTGCCCACACACATCAATAGACCAAAGCACCTGCCCATGTGAAGCTTATGTTCTTAAACAATAGACGGGCAAACAGATAGATGATCCAGCGTAGGGTGGCAGGAAGCGCAGTGTAAAGACACAGTTACCCAGGTGGTCCAAGATGGTTTCACTGAGGAAGTAACATTTTTAATGGAGCGAGGGAGTCAAGAGGAAAGAGCGTTCCCAGGGGAGGGAACAGTCACAACAATGGACAGACCCTGAGGTGGTGTAGCAGGCAGGAGGACTTTTGCTCCAGGTAGTAGAATACCCAATCAAGAGTAGCATAGGCCATCAGTTCTCAAAGTTTGATCTGGGGAACCCCAGGGATCCCTAAGACCTTTTCCAAGAGGTTAAAATATTTTCATAATAATCCCAAGATCACCTCCTTCTATACAGGTGTAAACTGGCATGTTCCACTAGCTGCGTGATGTGTCACAACAGATCAAACGCAGAAGCAAATATGAGACTCCAGCTGCCTCCTGTTAATGCCAGACATTAAAGGGATTTGCAAAAAGGTAAAATGACCACTCTTCTTACTAATACTTTTTTATTTTGGAAAACACACACAATTTTTCCTAACAACATGTTTTTTATAATTAACATGTAGACAGCACCCATAAACAAAAGCTTCTTGGTGTCTTTAACAGTTTTTAAGAGCTTAAAGAGGCCCTGAGACTAGAAGTTTGAAAGCCACCAGCTTAACCAAGAAGGATATTTATTGCTTCACATAATCAGAGATCCAAAGGCAGAGTGGTGGGTTCCGGGGTAGATGCAGTGGTTCAGCCATGACATTGAAGACCAGGGGTGCTTTCCAACTTTCCATCCGGCCATGCTCGGCTTGTCGGCAGCATCCCTCCTCATGGTCAAAAGAAGGTTGAGCAGTTGCAGGCATTGCAGATACGCACACATCTAGCCAAGAAAGGCATTGCCTCCCATGAGTCTCTTTGCATTAGGGGAAAATCTTTCCCAAAAGCTCCCCTGCAGGTCCCATTGGCCAGGCTCAGGTCACATACCCGTCCTCCAGCCGTAAGACGGTGGAGAGGCCAGTCTTGGTGTTTTCAGCCTCCATGGAAAGGGGTTTCTGCAGCAGACAGGGCTGTGGGGGCTGGGGGTGGGGCTGGCCCCTGCAGGGAAACCAGCTTAGTCTGCTGAAGAGGCAGCAAGGCGGCCAGTGTGGAATGATCTGGGCTCTGGGTACTTTTAGACAAAGTTCAGTCAATAGCAAGAATGAGATCCAGCTTCATTTTCCTGGATGGAAACTCAATATGAATTTGGAATCTATTACCCAAATTTCCTTAAAACTCATAAACTCAGCAAGTTAAACATTTGACTTATTGTGCGTTCTATTTTAATTTCTTCACCACCCTCTTATTTTCTTATTTTTATTTATTTTTTTTTTTTGAGACAGAATCCAATGGCATCTACATAGCTCACTGCAACCTCAAACTCCTGGGCTCAAGCGATCCTCCTGCCTCAGCCTCCTGAGTAGCTGGGACTACAGGCATGCGCCACAATGCCCAGCTAATTTTTTCTATATATTTTTAGTTAGCCAATTAATTTCTTTCTATTTTTAGTAGACACGGGGTCTCGCTCTTGCTCAGGCTGGTTTCGAACTCCTGACCTTGAGTGATCCACCCACCTCGGCCTCCCAGAGTGCTAGTTTTTGTTGTTTTTTTTTTATCCAATAGACTTTATTTTTTAAAATGGCTTTAAGTTCAGAGCAAATTTGAGGAGAAGGTACAGAGATTTCCCATATACCTCTTGCCCCTGAATACAGGACAGCCTGCCCCATTGTCAATATCCCACACCAGAGTGGCACATTTGTTACTGTCAGTGAACCTGCATCATACATCACTGTCACCCCAAGTCCATAGTTTACATTAAGGTTCAGTCTTGGTGTTATTGGACAAGCGCATAAGGCCACGCCCGTGTCTGTCATTATAATAGCATGCAAAGTCACCGTCCTAAAAATCCTGTGCTCCACCTCTCCACTTTTTACTTGGAAAAGCCCGGGCTGGCAGGCAGTTCCTTGGATCTTGGACTTCTGCAGTTCCTTTTCTAGGCAAATGGCAGGAGTGCAGGTGACACGGTCCTAAGCGCTATGTGCACACTTTGGGATCGGACTCTGGAGAAAAACGCAAGGAACTCAGGCCAGACGGATCCCAGTTTTGTTCACCCTTTGTATTATCATTTCCCCTCAATGTTTTTTTTTTTATGATCTTCTCTTTTTAACAAATGATTTAAATTTTCTTTTAAGTGATCAATTGAATGTTCATTGATTATCTTCCAAATCTAGGGGTAGGGCTGGACACTGGGTAATTGACATCTGACGCAAAAATGGAGTTGATCAAGTGTCAGAAGCTAAAGAAGTCACCAAGTGACAAAAATTCCATGGCCTTAAGGCCTAAAAAATTTGTTTTTGAGATATAGTTTCATATGATTTCTGTTAGCAGAAATGGCCTGTGGCCCTGTATCTAAATATCTCTGTTAGGCTGTATTTTGTTTAGTTTTACAACAATCCTCAAAAGGACAGTCATAGTCTTTCATGACAAGAGTTCTCAGATTTCAATTTGAACATGATGACCTGGAAATGGGAACGTCATTTCCCGTTCCTGGTGCGTGTGTATTCCAGAAGCACCACGATCGAGTCTGGATAGTAAATTTGGTTATCTGGCTCAACCTAGGCAATACCATCTAGACCGGAAACACAGATTTGTTGTTGTCGTCATTGCTGTTGTTTTGTAATTGAAGTTCTATTTAATAGATATTTACTGTTTAGATTGTACACTGCTGACACAATATTTAAAGAATTAGCAAACATTGCTTCCTCGGGCTCTCCCAGCCTGGCGGGTGGGGCACTCAGGCATGAATAATAATCATACTTATAATGAGGCTGGGTGGACCCAATTTTTATCCTGCCCCCACCCCAAGGTGCCAGAAGCCTTCCAGCTATTTGGACCCGCCAGCAGGCATTGTCAGCTCTGGTAGGATGCTTTGTCATGCAGCCGTGGGCGAGGAAAATGTGCATGCTCACATGTTAAGCATGGGGCATAACAGATTAGTTTACAAGAAACAGGGCCAAAGCTGTGTTAATAGAAGAAATACAAACCTCTCATGTAGTCCGAACGGGAGAGGGTTTTGGAAGAAAAGTAATCGAGGCAAGACATGTTTGATTTTAAATATTCTAGGACGAACCAGCTCCAGCTCCAAGTAGAAACTCCTCCTACCCCTCAAGCACCTTACCCCCCACAGACTCCCCATCCCTGAAACCAGAGCTCGCCCTTCTCATCTCCCTGGAAAGCCAGGAAGCTGGGGGCTCCAGGATCCTGTCCCCCCTCTGTAGGATCAGCAGTGACTGGGCAGAGGAGAAAGGCCATCAGCATGCTTTTGACACCAGAGGCTTGTGAAATTTGCAAGACACAGAAAGGAAGAATGATGGGATTGAAGCTTGACCATTTTTGTAGGAAAAGGAGGTGGATGGGGAAGAAAGAGGAGGAGGAGTTAGAGGGAGGGGTCCTGGGTGTTGGGGGGAGGGGGCTTAAGGGCAAGAGCTGCCTGAAGAGAGAAAAGGGAGTGATTTGCAGGAAGATCGGCTCTGTTACAAAATACGCTAGCCACTTTCTAAATTATCGAAAGAAAAAAATAGAATTGTATTCAGAATTTTAATGGATTTCATAGATTTTACATGGAAGCAAACAGCTGGGTGTTTGTGGTTTGGGATTGGAGGTGTAAGGAAGGAGTGATAATCTGAATTTTTCTTGGATATAACCTTTGGCTCCTCTGGCAATTCTCGAAATACTTGGTTCAATACAAACCCAAGAAATGCCATAAAAGAAATGGTAAAGATGCAGGATGAATAGTTGAACCTGCTCAAATAGCTAACTTAGTCTTTTTCAGCAGAGCTGCTCCTCTTGGGTGTAGACACTGGGCACTGGCTGCTTTTAATTTCTTTCTCAAAGGTGAAAAAAAAAGGGATGTCACATTGGCTGTGAGCGAGCCCTCGCCCACCTCTGAGAGACCAGTCATGGCAACTCCGGGACAGATGAGGTTAGGGCAGGAGGCTCTGGTTTCAGCAAAGGCAGCAGCTGGGGAAAGTGGCCAACCCTCTCTCCCTGGCACATAGAACCTTGGATTCCAGCCCAGCCCAGGAGCCTGGGAGTCAGGTCTGGGCTTGCGAGAGGGTATGGCTGGTCAGCAGTTATGAGGCAATAGAATGAGAGTGAAATTGGGTCTCAAGCGAGGGTGGGTCTGGCCTGTGCTCTGGGTCATGGTGCAAAGGGGAACCGGCGTTGAATCTCGGGAAGGGCAAACAGCCTCGCAAGAGAAGCTTGGAAACGTTGAGTCCAAAGGCAGCGTGTGAAAGGGTGAGTGGGCAGCCCGGAGCTGGCGAGAAGCTGAGGCTGGGAGAGTGAGCTCGGAAGGACCCCCGGAGGGAAATCTACATAGGCAAGAACTGTGGCGGCACAGAATGCATGGAGCTGTCAAGACGTCCTCATCACCACGAGGACTGCGGAAAGCAGGACCTGCTGTGGCCCCTGGAAAACCGTAATGGCTGCCAGACGCAGTGGGAGAATCTTCTGAGACACTTCCCAGGGAAGCAGGGACAACGTCTGTTTGCATTCCGGGACCCCTGCTCCCAGGCGGGCCTTATCCTGCTCTGTTCCATTTGGTCTGCAGCTGTTCTCTGCGGAGAGGGTACCTGGGCAGGTTCCCTCGGCTGGGTGCTCCCCCGCGGGTGGGTGCTCCTTGCTGCTAATGACTCACGCAGGGGGGGTGCTAATGCCTGAAGGGATCTTGGACAAAGGAGCTCCTCCCTGCCCGCTCTAGATAATGTTTGCCGGCCTTTCCCTACACTAAATACAGACTGAATGCTAATCAGCGTGTAAGCCATTCTCTCTTTTCAAGAGTTTGAGAACGGATCCAAGGCCGCACTGAGTGGGAAGGGGACGGTGGCTGGGAGCCACAGCCTTGCCTGGCTCAGTCATTTTCATCTGGATCCCGCCCACTACCCTCCTTTTAACCAACCAGTTGGTGATACCCTCTCTGTTTTCCTGAAAGGAAATCCATACATAAAATAACCTACCGATACCTGCAATTCAAAAAACAAAACCAAACCCCACAATACAATGCCCTAAGATAAAGGAGAAATAAATGGAAAGTAATTTATAATAAAATGATATAAATAAAATAAAAGTTTTCGATACATAAACGCTTGGGCGTGACTACACTAGAACATAAGGAAGCAACCAGATGCTTGTTCCTAGATATAGACAGAGTCGCCACGCCTGGGACGCTGCAAAGGCAGACTTAAATACCATGAGAGCCATGGCCATCAGTGACATCCTTTCCAAAAAAAGTAAACACCTTTTGGGATAGTCCTGCATAAACGCAAGCGCAATCATCTGGGAATTTATGTGATAGTTGGATCCCTAAAACTTTCACGTTTAACATAAATGTGCTAAAATACTCTGTGCTTACGTGTAACGTGGAGTTAGGGTCTAGACTGATGTATTAGTCAGAGTTCTCCAGAGAAATAGAACCAATAGGCTATCTATATATAGGCATGTAAGAGGAGATCTATTACGGGAACTGGCTCACTCGATATGCCATCTGCAAGCCGGAGAACGAAGAAAGCGGGTGGTGTAATTGAGTCCCAGTCCAAAGGCCTGAGAACCGGGGGACCTGGTGGTATATAGCTCCCAGTCTGAGGCCAAAGGCCTAAGAACCAGGGACCAAGAGCTGCAGTGGATATCCAAGAGTAGGACAGGATGATGTCCCAGGCCAAGGAGAGAGAGAATTCACACGTCCTTGGCCTTTTTGTTCTATTCAGGTCCTCAGTATATTGGATGATGTCCACCCACATTCACTGAGGTTGGACTTTCTTTCCTCAGTCTACTAATTCAAAATGTTAATGTCTTCCAGAGACACCCTCCCAGACACACTCAGAAATAATGTTTTACCAGCTATCTGGGCATCCCTCGAGACAGTCCAGTTGACACGTAAAATTAACCATCACAACTGAGATAGTTACAAACACCTACATGACCAAATTTATGCCTCCAGGAATATCCAGTGGGGCATCCAAAAGTCCTGTGCTACCACGCACGTGGGCTAGCACCCCTGGTTTCCGACCATGTAATGCTAGCAGTCCCCATTGATTATGAAAACCAAAATGTCCCTACAGACTTCACAAGCCCCCTTGGAGAATCCCTAGTGTACCTTGCCCCAGCAAGGAGCAAGGCCAATCCCTGGGGTCTTTGGGACCCTCTGGAGAGTGACAGGTTGGCACTTTTTTGTTCCCTAACTCCTCCCTCCTCTCGCTCTGCTTGTACTCCTCTTCCTCTAACCCCTTCCCCTCCACCGCCCCTTCCCTGCTCTTTCTTCTTCCCTGTAGAAATAATCCAGTTCCAGTCCTCTTCACTCTCCCTTTCACTGTGCCTCTGAGTCTTCCATAGTATAGAAGAAAAAGCCCAGCATTTCAGTAAGGAAACTTGAATTTTAATCCTGGCTCTTCCATTGATTAGCTGACTTGCACACGTGTCTATCGATTAGGGCTGGTTGTTGATTACACTGTGGTTGAGTGGGGACTTCACAGCCCCTGGACCTGTGTCAAACCTGGAAACATTCTGAGCCAGTGTCTAAGCCAGCTGTCGTATCGGTTTCCTGAGAGTGAAATTTGTCTTACGCTGTGATGATGGCAGCCTCTGCCTCCAAGTATACATGTTGACACATGAGGCACATAGTAGGCATTCAACACAGGTGTGCTGCTTGACTGTTGATTTACAGGAGTAGCAGCCAGGAGCTGTTACAAGCACCAATTTTGAGATCAACCAACCATGAACTCACCTCTCTGGGAAGCAGAAATTAGTGCCTTCGGAGGAGCGAGCCTGGAGCCTCTAAGAGGTTGGCTGATGGAAAAATCACTCCATTTGCCTCTAAGTCTAACTAAAAGATTAGCTAGGCCCCTGGTTACGATGTTCTTTTTGTTTTCTGTCTCCAGTGTCTCGTTTTTACTGTGCCCCTGGTTTTAGTATCCTGCTCCCCTGGAGCCTGACATGCAGCTCCTGACGTATTTCCCTTTTTCACCCCTAGCTTTGACGTTGGCCTATGTATGCTTTTTGGCCTCAAGTTCCAGCTCCAAACCGCCTGCCTTGGTGTCCCCAGCTGATTTCCTCCCTCATCCCTAGGCCCTTGCTAGGCTCTGTCAAATGGCAGCACTAGGAAGGAAGCATGCATGGGGCTCCCACTGTACCTTGCACAGGCACCTCACTGTGTCAGACTTTGCCAGTAAGTGAATACAGATGGTGGCTCATTTAAACAATGCCCAAATCTGAGTCGCTCTGAGTTCTCACCTTTTCAGTCTTTTACAGCAGTCTCCCCTACTTTCACAAAACAGCTTCAGGAAATGCCAGGGTCATTAGACCTAGATAGTTGTGCACCAATGCTGGTCATTGTTGCCATTGGAGCCCACTGAACTTGGACCTGATAGTTCCTGCTCTGGATGGTTATACACAGTGTTGCTCTGTGGGTAAAACTTAGATTATTCCATTGCTGTCACTACCATCTAGGCATGAATAGAACTGGAAACCCACCATCTGCAATGACAATAAAACTAGAACACCACTGGTGCTCTAGAAAGACCAGAGACCCTTGTTGTCTTCCTTGGGAAGCAGAGGCTGCTACTCTTCTTGCAAGGTGCAGGTTTACTGCCTGAGAGATCTGCAGGACAGATTCAAGTATTAGCAGTCAGCTCATACCTGGAAATACCACTTCTCCCTAATTCTCAGACCCTTTCACTGGATCTAACTTTCAGTACCTTTGTAAAACTCAGGTGTCTTGACAAGTCAATAGGGAAAGAATATTCTTCTCAACAAATGGCACTGGGACATTCTTCCACATATAAGAATGAAGTTGGACCCCTGCCTCACACTATATATAAAAAGAGAACTCAAAATGGATCACAGACCTAAATATGAGAGGTAAAATTACAATCGTAGAACAAAACATGGAAGTAAATCTTTGTGATCTTGGGTTAGGCAATGATTTCTTAGTTATGACAACAAAAGCATAAATAATAAAAGAAAACTCATAAACTGGACATCAGAAAAATTAAAAGCTTTTTCACTTCAAGGCCGGGCGCGGTGGTTCACGCCTGTAATCCTAGCACTCCGGGAGGCCGAGGCAGGAGGATTGCTCAAGGTCAGGAGTTCGAAACCAGCCTGAGCAAGAGCGAGACCTCATCTCTACTACAAACAGAAAGAAATTAATTGGCCAACTAAAAATATATAGAAAAAAATTAGCCAGGCATGGTAGCGCATGCCTGTAGTCCCAGCTACCTGGGAGGCTGAGGCAGTAGGATCACTTGAGCCCAGGAGTTTGAGGTTGCTTTGAGCTAGGCTGATGCCACGGCACTCACTCTAGCCCGGGCAACAGAGTGAGACTCTGTCTTAAAAAAAAAACAAAAAAAACGACTTTTGCACTTCAAAGGATATCATCAAGACAGTGAAAAGAGAATCATAAAACGGGAAAAAATATTAGCATATTACATACCTGATAAGGGATTTGTATCCAGAATAGATAAAGAACTCTTATAAATCAATTAGAAGACAATGGTCCAAATATTTAAATACACATTTCTTAAAGAAGATATACAATGACCAATAAGCACATGAAAAGATGCTCAACATTATTAGTCATTAGGGAAATGCAAATCAAAACCACAACGAAATAGTACTTCACATCCACCAGGACGGCTGTAATAAGAGATGAACAATAGCAAGTGTTAGTGGGGACACAGAGAAAGTGGAACCTTCATCCACTGTTGGTGGGAATGTACAATGGTGCAGTCACTGTGGAAAACGTTTTGGCAGTTTCTCAAAATGTTAAACACAGGGCTCCTACACGACCCAGCAATTCCACAACTAGATAAATGAAATTATATGTCCACACAGAGACTTGCACAGAAGGTTCAAAGCAGCACGAACCACACTAGAATAGCCAAAAAGTGGTAACAGCCCAATTGCTCATCAACTGATGAGTGGATAAACAAAATGTGGCACATCCACGCAATGGAATGCTACTTGGCAATAAAAATGAACGGAGTACTGAGACATGCTACAACATGCATGAACCGCAAACACATTAGGCTCAGCTGAAAGGAGGCAGTCATAAAAGACCACATATTGTATGATTCCATTTCGATGACATTTCCACAAAAGGCAAGTCGATAGACACAGAAAGCAGATTAGTGGCTGTCACGGGCTGGAGGAAGGATGGGGAGTGACTCTAAATGGGCGCAAGCTTTCTTTCTGAAGTGATGAAATGCTCTAAAATTAGATAGTGGTGATGGTTACACAACCCTTTAAAAATACCGAAGACCATAGAATTGTGCATTTTATTTTATTTTATTTTTTTTGAGACAGAATCTCACTCTGTTGTCGGGGCTAGCGTGAGTGCCGTGACATCAGCCTAGCTCACAGCAACCTCAAACTCCTGGGCTCAAGCGATCCTCCTGCCTCAGCCTCCCGAGTAGCTGGGACTACAGGCATGCGCCACCATGCCCGGCTAATATTTTCTATATATTTTTAGTTGGCCAATTAATTTCTTTCTATTTTTTTTTTAGTAGAGACGGGATCTCGCTCTTGCTCAGGCTGGTTTCGAACTCCTGACCTCGAGCGATCCACCCCCCTCGGCCTCCCAGAGTGCTAGGATTACAGGCATGAGCCACCACGCCAGGCCTGAATTGTGCATTTTAAATGGGTGAATTTTATGGTATGTAAATTATGTCTCAATAAAAACCTATTTTAAAAAGAAGAATTAAGTTTGATTAGCTCAGGGACGTTTGTCTTTGAGATAAAGTAAATAAAACTTCTTTCAACTTAAAAAAAAACTTACGAGGCATGTCAGGCACAGCTGATAGGGCCTATGAGCTTTGTAAGAGCCTACAAAAAGGTTTTAGGTTTGAGACCTAAAAAAATGTATTTGTTTTAAACCACAAAAACTTAAAAGTCAAAATTAATCAAATGCTGACAAATTATAACACTATGTCAACTAACTGATGAAAACTCAGCTCATATGAAACTAATGTAAATACATATATAAATTGATGTAATATGGGATGTGGGTGCATTTCATGTCTGACATGATGTCAGGTGAGACCTTGACAAGTTCAGTGCTAGCATTCTGAGGGTCCCAGGCCAGGGTGGCTGCCTCACCAAGCCAATTCTTTCTTTGCTTAAAGTGAGATTTTCTTAAGGCTTCTATAGTCCTTTCCTGCAATCTTGCCCTTGTCTGGGCACTCAAGTTCCTCAAATATATTAATGATAGGGTCCAAGCTTTCGCTGCCCCGAAAGCAACTTGTCCTTCAAATAGTTATATGACAGAGAAAGTGTGCCCCAACCCTGGCCACACAAGGCACCTGGTTTAGAAAATAGCCCTTACTGTATTGTAGAGTATATATTCACGTATTCTCAGGCAGTCTCTACTGACAAGGCAGAACCCTGCTTAGCTTCCAAGATCAGATGAGAACGGGTGCATTCAGGGTGGCATGGCCATAGGCTCGTTTACTTTTGAATCCTAAGTCCCAGCACAGCTCCAGACACATGCACTGTGTTCAAAAAGAGATTTCTTAATAGGTAAATTATTTTTATTTATAGTGTTCCTGGAGACAAGCACCATGAGCCTGGATTTCTGCTTTCTTATCATTCTAAATTTCAATCCTCCTGGGAAAAGAAAAGAAAAAAGTGTCCCACTATCCCGATTGGCCAATCACAATAGGGATAATTGATTCATGCAAGAATCACCAATGGCTGCTAAAATTAGGGCGTGAAAATCGGATCACTGGGATATTTACACAGCCTCAAAGTGCCTCCCCCAAGATACTTATTAATTTTACAAAGAGGAAATAACTTTGCCATGGAGACAGCTGGCAGACACCATTTTAACTAACTGATGATCAAAGTTAACATAACCAGTAATAGGACAGACGGACATCACAGCCGCTTGCCAGGATGCACTGAGAACAGCACAGCATCACTTCCAGTGTACTCCTGCCCAAAATGTACAAACCGGACGTAACCATGAGAAAAGTAGCAGATGTTCCCAAACCAAGGGACATTCTACAAAAGAACTGACTCCTTGAAAATGTCAAGGCTATGGTGGGCAGATTGAAGAGGACTGAAAAAACACAGCAACAGAATGCAACATGTGATTTGAGGTTACCTTTGGTCATAAAGAACATTATTGGGGCAATTGTCAAAATCTGAACGAAGTCTAGTGGTTAGCTAATAGTATTGTATGAGGGTTAATTTTCTGATTTTGATCATCTTAACTATGGTTATATTGTCACATAAGTCCCTGGTTACAGGAAATACACACTTAAAAGTGTTTAGGAGTAAAGGGGCATTGTGTCTGCAATTTATTCTCAAATGTTTCAGAAAAAAATATAGATACAGAGAGATAAAGCAACTGTAGTAAAATGTTAACATTTGGGGAATGTGGGTGGATGTTGTATGGGAACACCCTGTATTATTCTTGCAACTTCTTGGTAAGCTGCAATTATGCAAAAAAAAAAAAAAAAAAAAAAAAAAAGACCGTAAGAAAGAAAGAAAGAAAAAGTTACAAAATATTGTAATATTTTCTGCCTTTGGACCGTAAAGCTATTATGGGATGTCATTTGTGACACCAAGAGAGTCCAGTAAACATGTGAAAACTGGCCAAAAGGATTTTGACTCAGTAGAATTTCCTACCTTTATATCTGTTCTCTCTGCAAGGCCCATCCTGGGCCTAATGGCTTTTGCATGGGTCTAGGTAAATTTGATTTATATACAATATGACTTTATAAATTCCATATGTTAGAATGTATGTCTGGCTACATGTACTTCAAAAACAATAGTGGCTTAGATGTGATGGAAGTTTAATTTCTCTCTCAAATAACAGAATTTGGATGGTCAGTCCAGGGCTGGTATGGGGCCCCCTAGTCATCAGACAGCCAAGACGCCTCCAGTCTTACTGCTCTGATGTGCTTAGCATGCAGCCTTATGAACCATGCTGATTGCTCAAGCTCCAGCCAGCACATACATATTCTAGCCAATGGGAAATAGAAAGGAGCAAAAAGAGGTGCCCATACCCCCTTTTAAGAACAATTTCTGGACAATGCAAAAAACAGTTTTAGTTATGACTCTTTGTTACAGGACAATTTCTAGGTGCAAGAGATGCTGTGCATTGCAGTCTGGGCAGCCACATTCCATCTGAAAATCAAGGAGGAGGAGAATGGATTTTGGGGCGTGCAACAAACACATATTCCAGTGCAAGATAAAGGTAATAAGAAAAATCTTGCAATTACGATGAAAGCAACAGTATTAAGACAACCTGGTGGCACAAAGGATATTAGATTTGGGGCTGGGCGGCCTAGGATGTTTAAATAAAGACAGAAGAAGTTTGCAAAGAGGAGAAGAAAATGGGAAGAACCCTAAGGATGTTCTGGAAAGTGGGGATGAAAGACAGATAAGAGCCCTGGGTAAGAGCTGTCGCTTAGTAAAGAACAGACTGCAGCTGAAGAGGGAGAAAGAAAAGAGAAGGGAAACAAGGAAAAGCAAGAGACAAGGAAGAAAGAAAGAGAGGGGCCCAGGGAGGGACAGACCAGGGATAACAGGAGGGACAAGTTGCAGCACAGTTCTGGCCTGTTCCATGCTGGCTCTTTAGTCCCCAGGGGCTGTGGCTTCTTATTCATCTGTAGGGAGAGCTCTGGGTAAGGGACCATCATCAACTTCCAATTGTCATTTGTACTGTTGGAAACTCTCCCGATGCCACATAACTAAATCAGGTGAGCAAAACATGTAACAAGGGCCAGAAAAAAATTAGGCTACATTTAAAAGAAGTCCTACTGTGTGCAAGAGGGAATTTTAATACTTACTGATAAATCAACCCATGGCTTTGCTGCTGTCTTCTGGGACACGGAGGCTGGCTGCTATCGGGAGGTCTACTGTGGCCCTGACAAGGTCTGGCGAGTACTGCGAGGGCTCGTCACAAGGCTTTTGAGTCAATAGGTTTCTTCATTTTTTTTTTTTTTAGGCTCCTTTTAAAAATTGCTTTACGTCCAAGAAACACTTGGCTCCTTTCTTGTGAGAAGAATCATAGGAGATATTTACCTTTTAGTCAAGACCATGAGGCAAAAAGATGTGTTTGGGTAAAAGACGTACTTGATGGTTTTGAAGTTTATTCACAAAGCACTCCATTTATCGTAAAAAAAAAAAAAAAAAAAGTTTACATTATAGCATCCTAGAGCTGGAAGGGACCCCCTTCTTTGGGTATAAATGTTTCCACACAGGGCTGGAGAGAGTGGAGTTTGCTTTGTTTACGGAAATCTGTTCCACCCCACTCATGAGAATTTCACGATTTGTAGACACTCGGCCCGTGCCAATAATTTCAAAATCCAAAACTGGTGGGGTTTTTGCAAGTTTTGCAAAATATTTTGCAAATCTGGATCTGAATCCCTTTGAATGGTTCAGGCTAAGACGGCGGGGGCTGTGGTTCGGGGTCTGCAGTCACTCCCAGGAAATGACTCCCCTGAGTCCTCAAACTGTTCTTCAGAACGAGGACAGAGAGAGACCGAGATATTAACCAAAGCAGTGAAAATGCCACGAGAATGTTCTGGTGTCTCTGAGTCTAGACCCAAGCACTGTGATCAAACAAACTGCTCAGCCTGTTAAAAACACACTGAAGGCAACACATTTTTGTTTCGCAACATATGAGAGGGCGGGTTGCCAAGTGCTTGGTTATGAATGTGGAATCCATAAAAAAAAAAAAACAAAAACCCTGCACTTTGTCACTTTCTTCATACTGAATTAACCCTATAGTATCAGAAACGACACAGAAGAATCACGTACTCAAGTCACTTGAACTGGGAACCCTCTCGGCAGTGGCTTTTGGTGAAAATGACAAGTCAGTTTTCAGGGTGTCCTCCTCTGTATGTGACTGGCCTGTAGGCAGAAAGTGTTGTCAAACCTTCCTTCTGAAGAGTCACCTGCTGGAGATAAGAATTAAAGTTAAACTAAATAGAACAGAAAACACCTAGGGTTATTTTCTTCCCTCAAAGTGACATTTGACTTATAATTAAAACACACTTTGTTTTTTAAGAAGAAGGACCTTAGGGGCCTATTTTTTTTTTCCTAGCTGGTTCTTAGCCAAAATCCTCATCCATCCCTTCCTCTCTCCTTCCCTCCCTTGCTTTCTTCCTTTCTTTTCTTTCCTTCCTCCCTTTCTTCCTTCTTTCTTCCCTCCCTCCCCCCTTTCTTTCTTTGTGATGTTAGAAGCACAGAATTCTTATTCATTGAGTTGAAGAAACTTTAAAGACCGTTTAGTCTGCATGAGGAGTTAACTGTGGGAAAAAATTTAAAAAAACAAAAGACCATTTAGTCCAATGCTCCCATCTGATGGATACTAGGCCGGAGAAATTAAGTAATTAGCTCAAGGTCTCATGGTGGACTAAGGTCTAAATCACCCATCTCCAAGTCCAGAGTTTTCCTACTACATCTTAACACTTCCAGAGACCAGGCTCACCACGTAAGGACTCATCACTGAAGTGTGTGCTTCTTGCTATCTTTGCTGAATGAAAAGCTCCACTCTGAACCTTCAAAGTGGTCTACCTAGAAATATGGAAGCAGGTCTTTTGAGCCCTAAATGCCATTTCCGGTTGCGATAGGATCTAGGAAGAAAATTTCCTCAGACACATTTTAAAATGTGCTGATTTCCTGTAGAAGAAATCTTGGCTACCAGGGTGTTTCTGATTTGTTTGTTTGCTTGTTTGATATTAGTTATCAATTAGGACATAGAAGATGAAAGGCAGGAAGAAAACAAATGGGTATTTTTTTTTTTAGTGACAGGTTTCACCCTGTTTGTTGGCCAGGCTAGAGCGCAGCAGCAGAATCACAGCTGACTGCAGCCTAGAACTCCTGGGCTCAAGGGATCCCCCGTCTCAGCCTCCTGAGTAGCTGCGATTATAGCCATGAGCCACCATGCTTAGGTAACTTTTTCACTTTTCGTAGAAACAGGGATTTGCTATGTTGCCCAGGCTGGTCTTGAACTCCTGGCCTCAAGTGATCCTCCTGCCTCAGCCTCTCAGAGTTCTGGGATTACGAGCATGAGCCACCACTCCTGGCAAATGAGTATATTTTAATTCCCTGGTTTAAGACCTTTGAAGTAATACGAGCTAGCTTTGTTGCAGACTTACTCTATGCAAACCATGGTGTGAGATGCCTGTAATCCCAGGACAATGGACAGGAAGGCTATTTTATTATCCTCATTTTACAGATAAGGAAACTACCGCAGAGAGAGGCGGAGGAACCTGCTGAGGGTCACGTAGGTCAGATGAAATAGCGAGATGCAGACTTTGTGCTTCTCTTCCCAGGTGACAGACTCCAGGCACACGTATCTAATTCTCTAGACCTGTCCTTAGGGGTATGGGCTCTGTCTTCAAGTCGGCGTCTTCCTCTCGGGCAGTTCTGTGGCCTTTATTTCCTTCCTGCTCTGCTGACTCAGGACCCCAGGAAGCTTGGCTTCCTGTCAGGGCAGTGTGAGGACCGCCTGCAGCAGTGCCGACTCAGCACCGTGGCTCAGCGAGGAGGAGCCTGCAGAGGGCCGAGAGCCGGGGCAAGCACACACCCACACGAGTGCCTGTGCGTGCGCACGCACACACACATACACGTACACACGCATGTACACACACACACTCCTATACGCGTACACACACACATACACGTACACACGCATGTACACACACACACTCACACACACACTCCTATACGCGTACACACACACATACATGCACACTCACACATGCGCACACACATACAACATGCCCACACACTCCTATACGCGTGCACACGCATACATACTGATCCACATACGCACACATGCGCACACACACAGATGCATGCACACATTCACATGTGCACACACACTCCTATACGCATGCACATGCACACATACTGATACACACACACATGTGCACACACATATGCATGCACACACATCTGCACACACACTCCTATACGTGCACACACACACTCACATGCACACTCACACATGCGCACACACATACAACATGCCCACACATTCCTATACGCGTGCACACGCATACATACTGATCCACATACGCACACATGCGCA
>CAUYRT010071526.1:0-78051 GCA_963574885.1 Lepilemur ruficaudatus
TAGAGATTTTCATGTTATCTTTCTGCTATTGATTTCTAGCTTGAGTCTACTATGGTCATAGAACAAATCTGTATGATTTCAATTACTTTACATTTGTTGAAGTTCATTTAACAGCTCACAATATGGTCTGAGTTGGTAAACATTCCATTGGTGCTTGAAAAGAATTTTTATTCTGCTATTGTTGGGTGAGCTGTTCTCTAAATGTTTAGATCCTGTTGGTTAGGGTATTGTTTTATCAATTGTTGAGAAAGGAGTGTCAAAGTCTCCAACTAAAACTGTTTTTTCTCCCTTTAATTCTGTCAGGTTTTTTTTTTTCATATATTTTGTAACTCTGTTGTTTGGTGCATACACATTTAGGATTGTATGTCTTCTTGATTAATTGAACCTCTTATCATTATGAAATGTCCCTCTCTGTTTCTTTACTCTAAAGTCTGCCTTATATAATAATATGTACACTTCAGCTTTCTTTTGATTAATGTTCATATATTATGTATTTTTCCATCCTTTTTTTCCCCACTGTAACTATATTGTTACATTTCAGGTGAGTTTCTTGTAGCTGGCATATAGTGGGGTCACTTTTTAATTTACTCTGCCAATCTCTGTCTTTTAATTGGCATCTTTAGACAATTTATATTTAATGTAATTACTGATATGTTAGGGGTTAAGTCTGCCATTTTATTTTTGTTGTTGTTTTCTGTTTGTTCTCTCTGTTTTTTGTTTTTTGGGTTTTTTCTCTGTATTCCTTCCCATGCCTTCTTGCAGGGTATTTGAAATTTTTTACAATTCCATTTTGATTTTTCTATAGTGTTTTGAGTGTATTTCTTTGTATAGATTATTTAATGGTTGCCTTAGTTATTACATTTCCAGTGTAGACTTTTATAAAGCAAAGGGGAAAAATTACTGATGTGTATATGTTTTTCATTAGTCATTGCAAATGAGTAAGTTGGCATTCTAACTTCTAATTATGCTTCCTATTACCTTGATTGGTGGGATTATCAGTGAGAAATGGCTACATTCCCTACTTGCTGATGAAAATGCTGCCAAGGTGAGACTCGGGTTTTGTATTGTGGTCAATGTATTGAAGTAAATACCACCCTGTCAGTCTTTAGCAAGCAGTTAACCTTCTCTGGCAACTTCCCAGCCTCACTGGATTTTTTATCCCACACTGAATATGAAGTCTCTCCCTGTGGGATCCTCTAGTGGGAGTGCAAGCACCAGGAGAAGCCTGAACTTTTATTTCCATGTGTAAAATGGCAAAATGGTAGGAATCAAATGATTCAGAGGAAATTGCTACCATTAGTTCATATGGAGCTTGAAAGAAACTAGTATGAGGGTGTTCTAATACTACAGCAAATCAATTCCGATGTACCACATCTGAGAGTAGCAAACAGATGTTAAAATTAGACTGACTGCACAGCACTGCCAGCTTTATGCTTTGAAATCATGTTAATGATAAAAAGAAGAAGAAAAAAACTTGCCAAAACACTGTTTTTCTAAGTGGACAGGAGAAAGGAACTAATGCGATGGTTTCCTTGTTCAAATAAATTCTGGATAAATGACAAAAGACCCATATTTTGTGGTCTCAGAAAGCATTTGCAAGGGATCATTGCCTTTGCTGCTTACGCTAGTTTTCTTAAAACATGTAAGAGAACGATATAACAAGATGGCAATTGGAAAGGTTCTCAAAGAGAGATTAAATTTTAAAGAATGTCATGACTCATCCTGTTGATTTTAAAAAAAAAAATCAAATAAATATTTTTTCTTAATGTATGAGAAAAGGAGTCAGCATCTGTCATTAGTAAAAAACATCAAAAATGGAACAGGAAAGACTAACAGAGCAGTATGGCAAGTCTGGAAGCTTAGAATATCCCCAAATATTACTTATTTTCCATAAATCATGTACCACAAAATCCAAGTCACGAGACATTTGAAGAAATGGCATGAAGGCATAAAACGCAGTAAACAAATCCTGTGGTACTATATAAGTTCCAGAAATTAGAACAAGTACACAAATATATTTGTTACAGGATTATTAAAAATCAAAGGGAAAAGTGCCTTAAAATAACTAAAATGGTTATGCATAGCATAATGGTTAATTAATGAGTAAATTAAGATATTCTGATTTTTTGCATTCTCGTTATATATTAATGTGTAACAAACTTCCTAAAACTTAGTGCCTTAAAATAATCATCATTGTTTATTTATTTATTTATTTATTTATTCAATGGATTTCTTATAATCCTGAGAAGAGGTGGCATTTTCTAGGGCATGATGTATGGTAGGGGTGCAGGTAAGAAAGGGAGCTTTTAATATGCAATTCATATTAATTCTTGCACTTTAAAAATAAGAGTACAGAACATTTTAATAAATTTTAATTGCAGGATAATAAATTTTCTAGTTGTGTACAAAAAAGCACAAAAATCCTACCATACCTCAAAGAATTTTCACAAACTGAGCATATTCATGTAATCAACACCTGGTTGTAGAAATAAAGCATTACCAACATACCAGAAACCCTTCTTGTCCCCTCTCCCAGTGTCAACACCACCCTAAAAAGGTATCCATAGCTATAGCTATTATATCTATCTACATATATTATTCTTATCTGTTTTGAACTTTACAAAATATAATATATGCTCTTTTGTGCCTGATGTCTCAGGATAAACATTAAGCTTGGGAGACTCATCCATGTAGTTGTACATAGATATAGCTAATTATTTTTCAGGGATTTAAAGTATCTTATTGTGACTTTATCAGAATGTACTTACTTATTCTGCCATTGGTGAATATTGGGATTGTTTCCTGTTTTGGATATTATGAATAAGGCTGCTATGAACACTGGAATATTCATCTTTTGATGCATTTGTGTGGGGTATTTATACTTACAAATGTACTTACTTTGTCAGATTTAGTGGACACTGCCAAAGGCTCATACTCCCAAATGCATGAATGAGCATTTCTGTTGTTTCCTAAACTCATTGACACTTGATCATTTGGGGATGGAGGATGTAGTGGTACCTAGTGGTTTTAATTTGCATTTCCCTGATAACTCTAAACCTGATCCCTTTTTCAAATGTTCTGAGAACATTTGGATGAAATTTTTTAATGACGTTCCTGTTCAAGCCAATTGTCCGTATTTTAAATTGGGTTTTCTAGGTTTATTTTTTTTAAAAAAAAAAAAACTAATCTGTAAAATTTCTTTAGAAATTTTAGGTTCTCAGATGTGTATTGCAAACATCTTCTCACATTCTTTTTTTCTGCTTCACATAGTTTTGCTTTTATGGAATAAAAATTTTTGATTCTAATAAAAAAAAGTCATACTAATTTTCTTTATGGTATCTTTTTAAAGAAATTTTTGCTTACCATAAGGTCATGAACATATTCTTCTTCTCTGCTATTTGTTTTAGAAGACTTAAGAAGACTTTCACATTAGATCTAAAATCCATTTTGGATTGGCTTTTGTGTATAATGTGAGGTGGGGGAGTAATGATTAATTTTTCATATGAATATTAAATGAGTCAGCATCATTTAATAAAAAGACCATTTTTCCTCCACTCTTCTGTGTACCTTTTTCTATCAATTAATTATAGATATAATTCTCCATTGATTGCTCATTACAATTTCACCAAAAATCAACTGGTCATCAATTGGACTTGAACAGAAATGTTGGCTGCTCTTGGGTCTTGAGTCTGCTGGCTTCAGACAAGAACTTGCCACATTGGCTCTCCTGATTCTCAGGGCTCCAGACTCAAACTGGAACTATACCATTGGCTCTCCTGGGTCTTCAGCTTGTCAACTGCAGATCTTGGGACTTCTCAGCCTCCATAATCATGTGAGTCAATTCATTTTGTTAGATAGATAGGTAGGTAAGGAGGGGGTAAGGAGAGTGGTATAGATGGAGAGGTATAGATATCTCCTATTGATTCTGTTTCTCTGGAGAGCCCCAACTAATCAACCTGGGAAAATTTCCCTTCCTCCCAAGAATTGGTTAGCTGTCCTTTCTGAATGCAAAGCTGCTTGGAGAAAAGTTAGCATGCTATATTGTCACCCTAACTCTGGTCAGTGACCACCCCCAGACTGTAAGTCCTTGGATGCAGTAATTTTTTTTCATAGTCACTGTTGCACTTTCAATGCCTAGAGTATTCAGTATATGCTCACAAAATGTTTCCTTTTAAAGGTTACCAACTGAATACATGCTATAGTCCTTATTATATACCACATAATTAAAATGATAGAAAAGATCAAAAATATTTTATAAAATTGTGCAAATGGTTGTAAGCAATGATTACAAGTTCCACTGATAATGATGGACTAGGTAATTCTGAGCAACACTTCCGCTAAGCAAAACCATGAATGTTGGGGCATATACACATCAAGAAAATATAAACTTGAGTTAAAAAAGTAAAATCGATAAATATCAACACTTAGATGACATAGATGTTAGGATTATCTGACAAAGGTTTAAAAATACAGGAATCATAAAAATCCTTCACTGGGCAAGTATAAACACAGTTGACACAAAAGAAAAAATAGGAATTAGAAAGTGTCACCAAAAAAATAGAAGACATCAAGGAGAAACAAATGGAAATTTTATAACACAAAAGTAAAATAAAATAAAATCTATAAAACTCAGTGAATGGACTCAATAGCATGTAGGAGTAGACAGAAAAAAAGAATCAGTGGACTGGAAGATACAACAATGGAAATCATCCAATCTGAATAACAGAGAGAAAAGAGACTATTCAAGAAAGGAGCAGAGACTCATAGACTTGTGGGACTACAACAAAAATCTAATAGTTGGGGCATCACAGTCTTGGAAAATGAGGAGAAAGATGGGAAAGCTAAGAAAGAACTCAAAGGATTGTGGCTGAAAATTTCCAAAATTTAACAAAAGACATAAACCTACAGATCCAAGAAGCTGAGTATCTTAGTCTATTTGTGATGCTATAAAGGAATGCCTGAAGCTGGGCAATTTCTTAAGAAAGAGGTTTATTTTGCTCACAGTTCTGCAGGTGTACAAGAAGCATGGTGCTAGTATTTGCTTCTGGTGTGGGTTGCAGAGAGCTTCCACTCATGGAGGAAGATGAAGGGGAGCTGGTGTGTATAGAGATCACATGGTGAGAGAGGAAACAAGAGAGAGGACAAGGTGCCAGGCTCTTTTGAATAACCTGCTCTTGCAGGATTTAAAAGAGGGAGAACTCACTCATTACCATAAGGGTGGTGTCATGCCATTCAGAAGGGATCCACCCCCATGACCCAAACACCTCCCATTAGGCCCCACCTCCAAAATCAGGGATCAAATTTCAACATGAGTCTTGGAGGGGTCAAACAAACCAAACTACAGCACTGAGTGAACCCTAAGGGAGAAACCCAAAGAAATCCACATCAAGATGCATCACACTCAGACTTCCAAAAACTAAAGACAAAGAAAACATTCTCAAAAGTAGCCAGAGAGAAATGTCCCATTGCCTGGGGAAAAACAATGTGAATTACCAGTGATTTCTCAACAGAAACATTGGAGGCCAGAAAGAAGTGGTACAATATTTTTAAAGTGGTGAAAACAAACAAAAAGAATAGTCCAGAATTATATATCCAGTGAAAATAGTTTTCAAATATAAGGGGGAAATCAAGATGTCCATAGATGAAGAAAAATAAAGACAATTTTTTAAATGAAAACTTATCCTAAAAGGATGACTAAACCAATTTCTCTAAACAGAGAGGAAATGATAAAAGGAAAAACCTGGGAACATAAGAAAGAGTTAAAGAACAATGGGAAGAATCTTAAAAATAGGGAAATATAATACATTTTCTTTTTCCTTTTGAGTTTTCTAAATTATGTTTGACAGCTGAAGCAAAAATTACAACACTGTCTATAATACTGTCTTATGTGGTCCTAAATGTATGTAGAGAAAATATTTAAGACAACTATGTTATAAATTGCAGCAGGTAAAGGGACATAAAAGAATGTAAGCTGTCTGCACCTCACTCAGATTGGCACTCTGTGTGGGATGCTAGTAGTAGGGGAGGCTGTGTGTGGGTGGCCAGGGAGTATGTGGGAACTCTCTGTGGTTTCCCTCAATTTTGCTTTGAACCTAAAATTGCTCTACAAATAAAGTCTAATAAAAAATAAGAATGCATTTTCTAGATCAATAGCTGCATACCACATACTAGAAGCTATGTTGCATACCCTAGTAAGGACACCACATCTAGCCCAGCTGCAATTGGAACTTCCACTGTTCCTTAAGCCAGTAAGTGGCTGACTTTAATTTTTTGTTTCCTCTTTTTAATGCATCTGTAGTACCGACAACCAACAACCAACCAATTTCATTGTCCTTATAGTTACCATTTCCCCAAGTGTCCTAAATACCAGAGTTTTTGAACAAGGCAGTGCATATTTTTTGAACCATACCTTGTCCCAGTTCACCTCAGATTAAACACAGCTATCAACATGCCATCCATCAGCAGGGAGGGTCTCTGACTTCAACTCTTGTCCTTAATCCTTCCTAGGACTGCTTCCATACAAACTGTCTCGAGTTGGGGTCCCCAGGAGCAGACTTTGAGATGAGGATTTCTGTAAGAGTTATTAGTGGAGGAAATGCCACCAGGAGAAACCAGGGAGAGTGAGCAGGGCAGGAATTTGGAAAAGGCTGAACAGGGTACACTTTTAGGCAAAGGGTCATGGAGAGCAGTCTCAGGTTGATCCCGAGGGTGACCTAACTTTACTCAGCTCCTTGAATTCTCTTCCCAACTAGGCCCTGACTTTTGTACATCTGAGTTCATCTTTGCATCACCCAATTTTAGCAAGAACCATGTTAAGTTGGTTTAGCCAGAGCCCCCCCATCCCCTAATATCTGATTGGGTTTCTCATCCTCCACCACCTTCTAAGTGATGTCTGGTCACCCTGGCCTGTCTTCAGTAAGAATCCTTTTAGGTCAGTTTAGCCAGAACTCCTCTCACCCATATGTTTCCTCTTAATAATTTTCCACCCACTGATCCCTACCCTGCTCCTTAGCCATAAAGTCCCACTTTTCCTGTTGCATTCAGAGTTGAGCCCATTCTCTCTCCCCTACTGCAAAACCCCATTGCAGTAATCCCTATATGGACCCACAGTGGACCCCTGTGTAAAGTCTGGAGTGTAAATTATACCTCAGAGCTATTCCATGCCAACACAAGTTTGCTGGGCTGAGAGCTGTCATGGGGCAAATGTCCTCTGAATGTAGACACAGAGTGGGTGCAGTAGCCTGGCGGACATCTTCTGAAGAAGTGTCATAGGTGTCTGCTGTCAGAGGAAAAAGCAAGCCAGGAGAGAGGCCCAGTGCTGAGCAAAGTGATCCCAGGGAATTAGGTGGGACAGCAGCAGGGCTGGCCACCTCATGCTGTCTGGCCCACCCATAGGAGCAAGGAAGTTCTGCAGCCCCTCTGTTCAATACTCTTCTCTCTGATGCTATCTAAACTCCTTGAAGACAGGACGCATCCTCTCCCTATATCCTCCCTAATGCTTCAGTATAAATGCTCCACAGAGAGCCAAAGGGACAAAGAGATGGTTCTACTAAAAAGACATCTGTCTGCAAAGCTTGGATCTCTCACCCCACACTTCTGACTGTGAGAGAGGAGGTTTGCTTTGGTGTTGGTCCTTATGGAGGGCTCCGAGTGGACCACACTGGCTGTCCCAGAGCAGAACAGTACATAGTGTGGTTGAGAGTGAGCTGACAAATTAAGTTTTATCAGATAATTTGTGGAGAAATGCCCCAAAGTGGTCTAGTCAGCCAATCATCCCCCACACTTACAGATAGTCTTATCCCCAAACAATGTTTTTTAAGATAAGGTTATAAATTCATTTCCAATTCCATTTTTACTTTTTTTTTTTGCCTCATAATCTGTTAAGTGCTTGCTGTGTACCAGGAACTGGGATGACTTCTTGACTTAATTAATCCCCACAGAAGCTTGAAGAGGAGGTATTATAACATCTACTAGAGAGAAAAGTGGAGGCCTGCAGGTCAGGGCTTATTGGATGGCTGGCTGGGAGGGAGTACAGGCAGGATGGGGTCAGCCTGTGGCTTCACCTCTGCTCCATGGACTCCTTCCCCTCCTGCATGCTCATGTCTTTGCCCGTCATTGACTTCCTGCTGCAGCTGTCTTAGTTCCAGCTCCACTTACCCTGGAGACCCAGATGAAGCCCCACTGCCCCCAAGAAGCCTTTCTGAAGCCCAGCCAGAGGTATATCCGTCTTTGTTCAAAGGTATCTAGCAGTCTCTGCAGAAGTTAATACGCCTTATCTCCCCTACTAGTCACTACCAATTTAAAGGCAGGGCTTGTGTGTTTCATTTCCCTATTCCCCATAGTGCCGGGCATGCCGCAAGTCTGCAATATGGAGTCACTGCTGGAATAAACTGCACATGCTCAGTACTTGGCTGTTGCGACCAGGCACGCTGATCCTCCAACTCGGAGAGTGTGTGCGTGATTGGGATCAGGGTGCTGTTGAAAGGTTTTATTTTGAGGGCTGAAGATATCTAAAAGCTAGAAGACACCTCTGATATCCAAAGTTGTGTCATTATTAAAATTAAAAAAATTACCATCTCCATGGCTAGAGTGCTTTTATATTCATATTTTTGTCTCTTCATCAAGCCATCTGCTTGCATAATTTCATTTCTATTCTATAGACACCCACGGGCAGCCCTCCTCTGGAATCAAACTCCTGGCTTGTCCTGCCCTAATCCTCAGGAAGTACTAAATGAGAAGCCTGTAGATCTCCTTCACTTAATCCTCATCACTACTTTTGAGGTTACATTTTATTACCTAAAATAACATGCTCAAGGATGACCTGGGACCCAGCTGCTGTTAAGGAGCTGACAAAGGAGTGGCCCAGAGCTCCTGGCCACTCAGCTCCGAGGGTCTCCCCAGAGCCTACCTGCTCTGCTGTCTGGGCCTCGCTGAAGGCGCAGGTCCTCAGCCTCCTCCCGTGTACAGATCCTGTGCCCCTTCCTCACACTCCCCGCACTCTCTTCCCTCACTGGGTTACTATGACAGAATCTGTAAGCCCTGGAAATTCCACTCGGAAAGTTGCTATAGAAACTCCCAGTGGGGGTGTCTGGAGGATGCGGTGTGAATCCTCGCAGCTGATGCAGAGCCGTGTGCAATGCGCGTGGCAGCTCCAAATCAAGCCCCCAACATTTCTCACCCAACATGTGCCATCCCAGAGCGCGGAGGAGGAAGCCACCCTACTCCTTTTCTGTTAACTCCAGCCTTGAAGAGAAAAGAAAAGCTTCCCTCTTCTGATCTTGGGAACACTGGGGGCTTTTTGAGCTCAACCAGCTCAGTCCAGAGAGAGTGAAATGAGGCACAGAATGGCCATCAGCTGTCTGGGGTGTCAGAGATCACCCATAGCCAAAGACAGATGGAGCACTAACCCTCCACAGAGCGCCAACATGCCACACTCTCTCCCTTGGCAAGATGGGGGTCAGGGGAGCCTAGAATCTCAACTGGGTTTTGGGTGATAACCTCTTCCCTCCTGCATCCCCTCAAAGACCACTGGTTCTTGCCCAAAAGCTATCTGGCTCCATCAGCTCCAAATTTAATGAAGTCTTGCAGATCACCAACTTCCTCATGGTTGTTTCCAGAGAATGCAAGTGCTCCCTGCCGCTCAGAGAAGCTCAGTGTAAGGGACAGGCCCTTGGGTGTGGAGAGAAATGGCCTAAACTCAGAGCCCAACTCCACCAGTTTCCAGTGGTGTGCCCTCAGTATTCCCTTCTGCAGCAGAGCCATTTTGATTTCATAAGGCAGCCTTGAGGATTCAGTAAGGTGATATGTGCACTCCTCAGCCACATTGTTCAAGGAAACCTACAACTCACCATGCCAGAAACCTGGGAGGGCAGGGAAAGCAGAGGTGTCCTAAGAGACACACAGCTTAACAGCAGACTCAGACCCAGTAGTGTGGGGGCCACCTGGGGATCTACCTCTTCAGAGGGGGCCCCCCCAGTGGGCAGGGCCAGGGCAGCCAGATGGGAACTCAGGGCACCTAATCCCACATGTTGACAAATGAATGGATTTTCACAGGGTTGCCTGTGAAATTTTCTCTTTTCACACAGTTCTTAAAATAAATCTTGTTGAAGGGAGGGTTTCACAAAGAAGAAGTGACAGATATATCCTGTTCTACATAAGATGACTAATATCCCACAAATGTTCACAAGAAACATAAGCTGGAGAATGTCAGAGACACAAAGGGCCTTGGAAATATGGGGCCTTTTGGCCCGTATCAGGAGTGGAAGGCTAAAGGTGAGTGCTGCTTTTCCAGAGAGCTAAAGTACCATCGAACTGAACATCTGTTGAGTCCCTACTATGTGTGAGACTTCGTGCAGGGAGAGAGGGTGAGCTTAGAGACATAAGTAAGAGGTGGTCCTCTGTTCCACGGGCCTTATAGTGCAGATAGGTGGTTAAGACACGAGCCAATATGATACTAGGAAGAACAGGGGCAGGGGGAAGACCAAAAGAGGAATATAAGCTATGGGCCTCTGAAAATTGAAGGACTAAATTCTCAAGTTTGTAGACATCAGAAAGAGGCAGATAAATCTGAAAGGGTCTTGTTAAAGTTGTGGCTCTCTGAGATTGACCACACTAAATTGATAGTATATTTGTAAAATTCAGGCTTTTAAAGAAAGAAAATATGAATAAAGTATTTAAAAAAGAAAGTCTGTCTGAACATTATTTAAAATATTGAATATTGGAGTTAAAAGGGATATGTTTAAAATAATATCTTATAAAATATTATGTAGCTATGTTTTCTAAGAATATTTACTGATAACAAGAAATGTTTTAGATAATACTGGAGAAGATCCTGGCTATCCTCCTCTTATGATCTGAATGCATCCCCCAAAATTCATATGTTAGAAACTTAATATCCAAGGGGCAACAGAGTTGGGAATTGGGGATGGGAGTTGTTTAGATCAAGATTAATGCTGCTACATGAAAAGCTTGCAATAGTGGATTTGGCCTCTACAGTTCTTCTGCCGTGTGATGACAGAGTATTCCTTCCCTTGGGAGGATGCAGTGTTCAAGCTGCCATCTTGGAAGCAGAGACCAGACCCTCCCCTTGCCATCACCTTGATCTTGGACTTCCCAGCCACCAGAACTATGAGAAATAAATTTCTGTTCCTTATTTAAAAAACCCAGTCACAAGTATTCTATTATAGCAGCACTAAATGGACTAAGACACTCATCTCTAACTCAATGTCATGCTCAAAGGAGAAATGTCTGGCAGAAAGCAGAGGACAGAGCAGGCCTAGAAGCTGCCTGAACACTCAATGTATTTCCTGCCTCAGATACGGAACCATTAGCCTTAGTGAATCAAGATGTTTAAGCATAAACTCTGACCAATGATTGGCTAATCATTAAGTGATGCTGACCCAGTGGCACCCCTAGGAATGCAGGCTTAAAAATAAAAACAAATTTTTTTTTTTTTTAATGAGCAGAAACATCTTCATCTGTATACTTCAGAGGAGACCAACCTAAAGAATTAGTACACATAGGTCAGTAAACAAGTTAATAAAAAAATTGTAAGACAGAAACAACTCTTAGGGGGGACCAGGGGATGGAAACAGAATCTAGAGTTGTTGCAATTATCATCTAAATTGTCCATTTTCACTGAAAAAAATAAAAGACATAAAAAAAGAAAAAAAAACAGAAAAGTGTTAACTATATACAGGAGAAAAAGCAGTCAATAGAAACTGCTTCTGATGTCCCCCAGATGTGGGACTCAGCAGACAAAGACAACAAAGCAACTATTATAAATATGTTCAAAGAACTAAAGGAAATGATATTTAAAGAATAAAAGAAAAGCTTGATGGCATGGCTTATGAAATAGAAAATATCACTAAAGATATAAAAATTATAAAAAATAAAATGAAAATTCTTGATTTGAAAAGTATTGTCACTGAAATGAAAAATTCACTGGAGAGACTCAGCAGCACATTGGAGCTAGCAGAATAAACAAGCAAACTTGCAGATAGAGTAATACAGACCACCTGATCTGAAGAACAGAGAGAAATTCTTAAAGAATTGAACACAGCTCCCCCAAGAAGGAGAGAGGAAAGGGCAGGAAAATTACTTGAAGAAACAGTGGATGAAAACATCCCCTATACAGTTTTTTTTAAAAAAAACCTGAATCTACACATTTAAGACGTTCAACAAACACCAACTAAAATAATTCAAAGAGATTCACACCTTGACAAATCATAACCAAATTGTTGAAAGAGAAAATTTTGAAAGCAGCAAGAGAAAAATGACTCATCAAGTACAGGGAACCACAATAAAATTAACATTTTATGCTGATGAGAATTTTCATCAGAAACAAAGGAAGCTAGAAAGAAACGTGCTGAAAAAAAAAAAGACAACCAAGTATTTGGCATTCAACAAAACTATCCTTCAAAAATAAAGATGAAATAAAGACATTACCAGATAAACAAAGACTGAAAAAAAATGACACAGACAGTGACTTCAATCCATATGAAGAAATAAAGTAAACCGGCAAAGATAATTACATCAGTTAACTATAAAGTCAGTTTAAACATAGTATTTTTCATATTTTTCTCTTATTTAAAGCACATCTGCATAAAATAATTATAATTTTATATTTATTGTTGGATTTTAACATATATTCGTAAATGACAATGATAAACAGATAGATGGATGAATAGAAAGAGAGACAGATGTCATAAAAATCGCAAAAATAGCCCAGGGAAGTGGGGAACTGGATCTCTAGTGCAGCCAAATAGCTATACTTTACCAAAATTACTTTACTATTAATCTGAAGTAGATTGTGATAAATTAAGATACATACTGTAATTCACAGATGAACCACTAAGAATATATCTTTCAAAATATAGTAAAAAAAAAACCCAATGATAACAAAGGGATTAAAAGTATCTATGTAACACAAAAAGAAGAGGCAACAGAGGAATTAAAAAGATATATGATGTATAAAAATTAAATACAAAATGGAAGATATATATTTACTCATATCAATAATTACATTAAATATAAATGGTCTGCACATCTCAATAACAATTTAGAGATTGTCACATTGGGTAAAAATAATAATACCTAAGAGACACACTTTTGATCAAAGGAAACTAATAGGTTGATAGTAATAGAATGGGAAAATATGAAGCATGCAAACAGTAACCCTAAGAAAGCTGGAGTGGCTACACTAACATCAAACAAAACGAAACTACAGCAAACCAAAAATTACAGGATATGGCTAAAACAGTGCTCTAAGTCCTCTACGTAAAATTTATGGCTTTAAATGACTTTATTAGAAAAGAAAAAAGCTCTAATTAATATCAAGAGATTTCACTTTAAGAAACTAAGAAAAAAACCCTAAACCTTAAACAAGCAGAAGGAATGAAATAATAAAGATAAGAGAGAAAATAAATAGACAAAAGAAAAACAACAGTGAATATTGATGAAAGGAAATTTCTTCTTTTAAAAAGATCAACAATATTGCTAAACTTTTACACAGACCAGTTAAAAAACAAAGAGAGAAGACACAAATTAGCAAAATCATGAATGAAAGAGAAAACATCACTGGTGAATTTACAGAAATTACAAGAATTATGAGACTACGATCAACACCTTTATGCCAATGGATTAGACAATTCCGATGAAATGAACAAAGTCCTAGAAAGACACAAATTACTAAAACTGACTCAAAAATAAGCAGAAAATGTGCATGATTCTAAAACAATTAAGGAAATCAAGATATTATTTAAAAATCTTTTTGAAGAACAAAAATCAGGCCCACATGACTTGAAAGTTTTCAGGGAGTATACAAATCTAAGTTGTTAGTTATTTTCTCTCAACACTTCTTCCAACTTCTACTGTTTTCATATTGCTTCCAGATTTCATTCCTTTATAGGTAATCTGCCTTGCCTTTCAGGATAGTTTTAATAGATGTGTAGATATAGATATAGGTATGTATTCTTACCCAATATATGTTTAAGATATTGGTATATGAATATATATTTAAGATTTATATATTTATAATTATATATTCAAGATATTGGTATTGGTATTGATATTTAATATATGCAGTCATCCCTCAGTATATGGTAGGCATTTGTTCCTGGAGTCTGGGTTCATAGGGAACAGTTTGTTCCCTAAGTCATTGGGAACAGCCTGGATCCTGGGTCCACTAGGGTGGGCTTGGACTCTGGGGGCCAACCTGGAGCTAGGATCCACTGGGACAGGCCCAGCAACTTAGTCCATAGGGGAAGACATTCATCCTGGGTTCAGCTAGAGCTAACCTGTCCATGGGAAGGCCTTGAGCCTAAGTCCATGGGGGCTTGTCTGGTGCTGGGGTAGGCTTGGCACCCTGGTCCATGGGGATAAGCCTGATCCTGAGTCCATGGGGCCAGTTTGGTGCTGGGGTCCATAAGGGTATTCCTAACACATGGGACCATGGGAGAGGGGTCTGGAGCCTGGGTCTGAAGGAGAAGTACTGGAGCCAGGGTCTGCATGTACTGGTCTGGAGCCTGAAGCTGCAGAAGCCAGATTGGAGCTGGAGTAGGCCAGCTCCACAATGACTGGCCTAGATCCTGGGATAGGGGATGCTGGTGTGGTTCTGGGGTGGGCACGCAACCTGGATCCATGGGGTCTTGCTTCAGGCCTATATATGTAGGTTCTGGCCTTGTTCTTGGGGCCTGAAGAATAAAGGCATTGAGACTGGCTTAGAGCTTGGGTCTACAGTTTCCAGCCTAGTGCCTGGGACAATGGGCACCAGCTCAGAGCCTGGGGCCACAGGGGATGGCCTGGAGCTTGGGGCCACAGTGGCTCACTGGGGCAAGCCTGGTGCTAGAGTGCACAGCAAAGGTGAATGTCCAATTCATTTTCCTTCCTCCATGTGGGGGATATCTCTCCCAAGCTGTGCTGCCTGAGTTTGGGCGACAGGTGACAGGGGTAATGTAAAACTGTCCTTTCTATACTCTTCAACATGTTTTGTCTTATTCCTGCCCTCTAGTCAGGCGCTGTCATCTCTCACTTGGATTTCTTAGCTCCTGTGAAGCTATTTTTGTGTGTGGACAGTTGTTCAAATTGATGTTTCTATGCGGGGATGAGCACTGGAAACTCTTGGGGACATCATGAATCCAGGGAAATTTTAGTTATTCCAACAGGTTGAATAGCTCTACCTTTCTCATTCAATGCTGGAGTCAGACACCTACTAATATTACAACCTCATGCAAGTGTTACCTAAATTTTCATTTCTCCATTCATGAATATGGTCATGAGTTTTTTTTGTTTTTTGTTTTTTGTTTTTTTTTGGAGACAAAGTCTTGTTCTGTCACCTGGCTAGAGTGCAGTGGCGTCATCATAGCTCACTGCAACCTCCAACTCCTGGGCTCAAGAGATCCTCCTGCCTACTAGCATATGCCACCATGCCTGGATAGTCTTTCTGTTTTTAGTAGAGACAGGGTCTCACTCTTGTTCAGGATGGTCTTGAATTCCTATATGGTCATGATTTTAACTGTTGTATCTTGTTTCACAACTTGGGCTAAGTGCCACTTCCTCTAAGTTAAGCACTATTCTAAGCACTTCCAATATATTGAATCTCTAGGTGTAAACCTTACATATTAATAACCTCATAAAGCAAATATTAATATAATACCATTATAATCCCCATTTTAAAGTACAGATACCTTAACTGACTTGCCTAAGGTCAGATGCTTAGAAACTGGAGCCGGGAATGGTAGGTCCAAAGACCATGGTGGTCTTTTTCTCTAAGCCATATTGCCACAGTCTCTGCCCCTTTACTATCAGGTCACAATGTCTATGGCTGCACCAATGATACTGAATTTAAAATTATTATTTTGACGAATACAGTTTGTCAGTTGCAGTCACAAAGAGAAGAGAACACCTTTGGTTTCTATCTTTTTTGTTTGTTTTAGTTGAGGAATCTGTTTTTTACAATGACTACTATTGCTGCTATGATGATTATTATTTTATGACTATTACTAAAAAAATTGCCATTACCCCATCCTATCTCCTTATCTCCCCAGAGCTAACAAATACTTTGACACTGGTGAGTGGCAGATTAACTTTTTGTGAAAAGTATTTGCTGCCCCTTCCTCGGGGGAGGATAATTTTCTCCCCCTCGTTGACATTGGGCTTGCCCAGGTGACTTGCTGTGGCTGGGGAAATGTGGGCATAAGTCACCCAGGTCTCCTCCAAGCAGAAGTGGTTTTGCTTTCTATCCGTGTGCCACAAGCCTAGCAACATCCCAGAGCGTCTGCCCTACCTACTGCAGAGTGAAGAGGGTGCGGGTGCAGTGCGATGTCTGGTATGTAACATAGCAGGAAGTAAAACTCTGCTGGAAGCCTACAGGATTTGAGGATTAATTAAGTTAGCCTGTGCTTATAAACAGTGCCCTTCCAGGACATGTTTTTATAATTTTACTAAATTTATTATGTATACATATACCTCTAAACCGTATGATGCATTGATTCTCAAAAGGTAATACAGGGACCCCATGGGGTCCCCTAGAGCCTTTAAGGGAATAAATAAGATAAAACCTATTTTCATAATAAATGCTAAGACATCATTTGAATTTTTTTACTCTCATTTTTTCATGAGGGCACAGTGGAGTTTCCCAAAGGCTTTATGATGAGTGATGATGTAATTGCTCTGGTGCCTAATGGGCACTTCTGTGCTTCTGTTTCACATTTTTTTTATTTTAGTTTCTTATATGGAAAGTATCAATAAATACAAATGAAATAAAGCTCTTTGGATCTTCAGTAATTTTAAGAGAGTAAGGGATTCCTGAGACCAAAAAAAGGGAAACATTGATGTAGTGCATTGTTTCGTATATTTAAGATTTGTACCTAAGTAACATTTGGTGACTTGCTTTTTAAACTTAACATTATCTTTCTAAGGCACATGCAAGTGGACGCAGGTAGATCAAGTTCATTCTTTTAGCTGTTTATACTATTATAAACTAGTTTTAAAAAGAAGAAAATATCTGCTCTTTATAGTTTCTGAGCATGTGCCTTTATAAAACATATACATTTGATCACCTTTCCAAACACTTTTCACTTATTTACGAATAATATATTAGCTTCATGACCGAAGTAATATATCCCCCACTCTGCTCACCATCCCATTGCCAAATTCAGTGGCTGAGTGGGCATGTTCATATTCACTCCCCTACACACGGGCTCTCGATTTTACAGAGAAGCTCAATGCCAGTCAGTCTTGTTCTCTCACTGGGGATTCTCTGTTCTCTTGAGGGGCCTCTGAAATGCAAACAGCTTGGCAAAGACTAGGAAGCTGTGGCCAGCACAGCACACGTGGCCTTTGCCCTCTCTTCAGCGTGGACCTCTTCTCCAATTCCCGGGGTCTCCCGCCTTCACTCTGTCCCTGAATGCTGACCATGGGTGGTTACCACTGATTTCCTTTCATAATGGCTTGTTTCCTCACAAATTCAGTTGTCTGATTGGGCTCATGTTCTTTGGAACTTTGTGGGGACTTTTAGGCCTGTGTTTAAAGTGTGTGCTTGCAGAGAGGATTTGCAGAGGGGTTATTTCAGCACTCTATCCTAAGGCACACCTGAGAGAGCCACACAGTCCTACAACCCTCTGTGCAGAGGAGGTGTGCCCGCCAGGGAGGCGGGTTCTGTTCAGCCTCCCACTCCGCTTACCCTGCAGACTCTCTACCCTTCACCTGAGTAGCAGGTTAAGACCCTTGCTTTAGACTAATGATTTTCAAACTAAGTGGGGTAACCCCTTAGCAATTCATGTTCATTTTAATGGATTACAAACAGGATTTTAAAACACAGATAAGAAAAATACAGCAGAAAAATAAAATATTTGGTTGCTTCCCAAACAGGGTTCTTTCATGAAATTCAGTGTTTGTAGGTATGTGTGTGGGGGTGTGTGTATTTGGATGCATGTGCATTGGGCAAAGACATGAAAAATTAGAAAAATACTGCCATAGATCAAGAGGAGTCAGAATATATTCTCTGGACAAACTCTAGCTCCTTGTGTTTTCTCATTTCTGAATACATTATGTCACTTAAGAAATCTTTACCACCTTATGGTTATAAAGTGCATCTCCTATACTCTCTCTTTGAAAGTTATTGCCTTGTCTTTTGCCCTAGGTACATAATCCACTTGGAGGCGATTTTTAGGCATACTGTGAATTAAGCACCGTAGTCCGCCCTTATCCACAGGGAATACTTACCAAGACCTCTAGTGGATGCCTGAAACCTCAGATAGTATAGAACCCTATGTATACTGTTTTCTCCTAAATATAGATACCTATGATAAAGTTTAATTTGTAAATTAGGCACAGCAAGAGATTAATAATTTATAAATGAGGTGCAGTAAGAGATAACTAATGAAAATAGAACAATTAGAACAATATACTATAATAAAAGCTATTAATAGATTAATGTGGACTGACTGTCTCACTCTCTCTCTCTCTCCAAGTATCTTATACTGTACTCACCTATTTTCTGGCCATGGTTGACTACAGGTAACTGAAATCAAGGGAAGTAAGACCAGGGATGGGGGACCACTGTATACAATTTCATATTCCTGTATAAATATCTCACTGTCACAGCACCATTATTTAGAAAGGCCACATTTTCCCCACCATTCTACAGTGCCACCTTGATCATAAATCAATTGTTCATATATATGGTCAATTTCTAGGCTCAATATTATGTTTCCTGGAGTTTAACCTTTTTTATGCCAGTGACATGCTGTCTTAATAATTTAAGCTTTATAATAAGTCATGATATCTGGTAAAGCAATTCCTCACATCTTGTTGTTCTTTAAAATATCTTAGCTATTCTCAGCATTTTGCATTTTCATAAAAATTGGAGACTGGGATTTCAGCTTCCAGAGAAAATTATAGAAGTTTGCTTGGGATTGCATGAAATTCATAGCTGAAGTGGAAGAAAATTTTAATAATATTCACCCTTTCAAACTCTGAGTATAACATTCCAATTTCCATTTATTCCCATCCTGTTTAATTTCTCCCAATAATTTTAGAATCTTTTGCAGATACATCCTGTAAATTTTTGTTAGATTTCTTTCCACATGGTTGTTCAATTACGCTATTTTAAAAGGTATATATTTAAGTGTTTATTTTCTACTTGAATATTCATCTATATCAGATGAAGATTTTTCTCTTTTTTTGCATAAATACTATCCCATTATCATAGCTAACAAAATTTAAAATGATTTCATAGACATTTTCCAGTAGTCTCATTAATGTCTTTTTTATGTTTAGTTTGTTCAACTCAAAATTTTGAAAGGTGCATGCAGTATGCATTTCGGTGGTATGATTTGGAAATTTATTTAATCCTATAATAGCTCTCTTTCCTATTTTAATGCCAGTCATTTATTGGTGAAATGGATTGATTGTCTGCTAGAATGTCCTGCATTCATGACTGGCTGATTGCTTCCTTATGGTGTCATACAACGGTGTCATTTTTCTGTCCTTATGGTGAACAAAAGTCTAACTGGAACCTTGCAAACAGAGAATCACAGCCTCTCAATCAGTTTCTAGACTTGAGACTGTTGACAGACCCAGAACCTCCCCAGAATGAAAGGAAGGCCAGGTCCCTGTACTCGGGAAGGACCCCAGCACACTACTGCAAATTTATACTGTTAACGTTTCTCCCAGCCTTCCCCTAAGGGACCTATAGCCTTTTACCAGAGTAACTGCATCGTAGACAAGGAAATAATCAGATCCTTCAGGGCCTACCGAATACTTGCTGTGAGCTGACATTGATTCCAGGGGACTCAAAACCTCACTGTGTCCCTCCTGTTGGAGTAGGGGCTTCTGGAGGTCAGGTGAGCAATGGCATTTTAGCTCAGGTCCAACTCACAGTGTGTCCAATGGGTCCCTGAACCCATCCTGTGGCTATTTACTCAGTTCTAAGATGCATGATTACAATAGGCATACTCAGCACCTGGCAAAATACCCACATTGGTTCCCTGACCTGAGGAGTGAGGGCTGTTATTGTAGTAAAGGCCAAGTAGAAACCGTTAGAGTTGCCTTCACCTAGGAAAATTGTATATCAAAAGCAGTACTGCGTCTCTGGAGGGACTGCAGGGATTAGTGCCATCATCAAGGCCTTGGACGATGCAGGCGTGGTGATTCCCACCACATCCCCACTCAGCTCTCATATTTGGCCTGTGCAGCAGACAGATAGATCCTAGAGAATTACAGTGGATTATTGTCAGTTTAACCAAATGGTGTCTTGGATTGCAGCTGCTGTACCAGATGTGGATTCATTGCTTGAGCAAATTAACACATCCCCTCGTACCTGGTATGCAGCTATTGTTCTGGCAAATACTTTTTCTCTATCCTTGTCCCCAAGCCCACCAGAAGCAGTTTTCTTTCCAGCAATACACTTTCACTGTCCTACCTCAACAGTATAGCAACTCTCTAGCTCTATGTCATAATTTAGTTTGCAGGGAACTTGACCACCTTACCTTTCCATATCCATGGACATCACACTTGTCCATGACATGGATGAGATACTGATTGGACCTAGTCAATGAGAAGTGCAACTGCTCTAGATTTATTGGTAAGGCATTTGCTTATCAGAGGGTGATAAATAAGTGTGACTAAAATGGAGGAGTCTTCTATCTCACTGAAATTTCTAGGGGCCCAGTAGTGTGGGGCATGTATGGATATCCCTTCTAGGATGAAGGATAAGTTGTTGCATCTGGACCCTCCTACAACCAAAAAAGACGTACAAGGCCTAGTGGGCTTATTTAGGTTTTGGAAGCAAAACATTCCGCATTTGGGTGTGTTACTCTGGCCCATCTACCTTGTGACTCAAAAAGCTGATAGTTTTGAGGGGAGACCAGAGTGGAAGTCTCTGCGACAGATCCAGGCTGATCTGCAAGCTGCTGTGCTGCTTGGGCTGTAGGATCCAGAAATCCAGTGGTGCTTGAGATGTCAGCGGCAGATAGGGATGCTGTTTGGAGCCTTTGATAGGCCTTTATGGGTGACTCACCTGTAGAGCAGACCTTTAGGATTTTGGAGCAAAGTCCAGTCATCATTCACAGATAACTACTCTCCTTTTGAGAAACAGCTCTTGGCCTGCTACTGGGCCTTAGTAGAAACTGAATGTTTGACCATGGGCCACCAAGTTCTCATGCAACCTGAGCTGCCCATCATGAATTAGGTGTTATCTGACCCAAGAAATCATAAAGTTGTGAGTGCTCAGCAGCACTCCAGCATCACATGGGAGAGGTATATATGTGGTCAGGCCCCAGCGGGCCCTGAAGTCACAAGTAAGTACATGAAGAAGTGGCCCAAATGCCCATGGTGCCTGCTCCTGCTGCACTGTCTTCTCCTGGCCTGCATCCATGGCCTCCTGAGGAGTTTCCTGTGATCAGTGGAAAGAGGAAGAGAAAATTTAGGCCTGGTTTACAGTTGCTTTTGTGTGATATGAAGGCATCTCCTTCAAAAGGTGGACAGGGATAGCACTACAGCCCCTCTCTGGAACACCCCTGAAGGACAGTGGTGAAGAGAAATCTGCCTAGTGGGAAAAACTTTGGACAGTGCACCTGGTTGTGCACTTTGCTTAGAAGGAAAAATGGCCAGACATGTGATTATAAATTGATTTATGGGCTGTAGCCAATGGTTTGGCTGGATACAATTTTAGAAAATGGATGACAAAGAAATTTGGGGAAGAGGTATGTGGATAGGCCTCTCTGAATGGGGCAAAGAATGTGAAGATATTTTGTCCCATGTGAATGCTCACTAAAGGGTGACCTCAGCAGAGGAGGACTTTAATAATTAGGTGGATAGAATGACTTGTTCTGTGGCTACCAATTAGCCTGTTTTCCCAGCCACTCTTGTCATCCCTCATTGGCTTCATGAACAAAGTGGCCATGGTGACATGGATGGAAGTTATGCATGGGCTCAGCAACAAGAGCTTCCACTCACCGAGGCTGACTTGACTATGGCACCATCTATAGGACCAGCATTTTGTCCTTATTGGAACAGATACTTACTCTGGATATGGATTTGCCTTCCCTGCCCACAATGCTTCTGCCAAATCTACCATCCATGCCATATCCACCATCATGGTATTCTACACAAAACTGCATCTGACCAAGGAACTCACTTCACAGCCAAAGAAGTAGGGCCCATCGGGCCCATGTTCATGGAATCCTCTGATTTTACCAAGTTCCCCATCATCATGAAGCAGCTGGCTCGACAGAACAGTGGAATGGCCTTAAAGTTGCAATTAGTGCACCAGCTACGTGATAATACATTGCAGGGCTGAGGCAGGGTTCTCCAAGAGGCTGTATATGCTCTGAATCAGCATCCAATATATGGTGCTATTACTCTGATATCCAGGATTGACAGGTCCAGGAATCAAAGAGTGGAAATGGGAGTGGCACCACTTACCAATACTCTTAGTGACCCATTAGCAAAATTTTTGTTACTGTTCCCATGACTTTATGCTCTGAGGGCCTAGAAGTCAATTCAAGAAGGAATAGTGCTTCCACCAGAAAACATAGCAATGACTCCATTGAACTGGAAGCTACTAAGACTTGCACCAATCACTTAGGGCTTCTCGTACCTCTGAGTCAACAGGCCAAGAAGGGAATTTTGTTGTTGCCTGGGGTTTATTAGTCGGGACTACCAAGCAGAATTCAGACGACTACTCCACAGTGGAGGTAAAGCGAATATGTCTGGAATACAGATGACCCCTTCAGGCATTTCTTAGTATTACCATGCCCTCTGATCAAGGTCAACGGGAAACTACAACCACCTAATCCAGGCAGGACTGTGAATGGTTCAGATCCTTCAGGAATAAAGGTTTGGGTCACTCTGCAGGAAAAGAATGTGACTATCTGAGGTGCTTGCTGAAGACAAAGGGAACAAAGAATAGGTAACAGAAGGTAGTTATAAATACCAGCTGTGACCATGTGACCAGTTACAGAAACCAGCTTTGTAATGGTCATCATTTTCTCCCTCTTTCTTAAGAATATGCTTGTGTATATATAAATGTGTATTAAGCAATATCTTTCTTTTCTTTCCTGTCTTATTCCTTTATCTTGTACCATAACATGCACTGACTTTATATCAGTGTCTAAGCATTGTTAACTTTACATCACAGTATTCAAGTTATGGGATATCAAGAGAAGAGTAAACATTAATTAAAGACTTTACATCCTCTTCTGGGGAAGGGAATAGTGCAGTTTTGGTTGTTCACAGGATAGCTGTATCACATTAGGAGGATCCATGGCCTTGTTATTGTCTTTATTTGGAGATTAAATATGGTTTAATAGAAATATATGGATGCCAAGTTGACTAGGGGGAAGCCTTGTGATGGTTAATTTTAGGTGTCAACTCGACTGGATTAAGGGTTACCCAGATAGCTGGTAAACATTATTTCTGGGTATGTCTATGAGGGCTTAAGGGAGAGACTGGCACTCGAATCTGGGGACTGAGTAAGGAAAATCCATCTTCACCCTGTGTAAGCGAGCACCATTCAATTGGCTGAGGGCCTGGATAGAACAAACAGACAGAAGAAAAGCAAATTTTCTCTCTCTTCTGGAGCGGGGACACCCTTCTTTTCCTCTCCTTGGATATCAGAATTGTAGAGTCTCTGGTGTGTGAACTCCAGGATTTGCCCCAGCAGCCCCCCAGGTTTAGCCTTGGACTGAAAGTTAAATCTTCCACTTCTTTGGTTCTGAGGCTTTCTGACTTGGACTGACTGAGCCACACCCCCAGCTTACCTGGTTTTTCAGCCTGCCGTCAGCCTATCCTAGGACTTCGTAGCCTCCATGACCATGCAACCCAATTCCCCTCATAAATACTCTCTCATCTAACTATCTACCTATTTCTCTATCTATCTATCTATCTATCTATCTATCTATCTATCTATCTATCTAACATCTGTCCTATTGGTTTTGTGCCTCTGGAGAACCCTGGCTAATATAAAAACTTTATTATATATTCAATTTCCATTTACTTTAGCTTTTCTGTTGCTACTCTTTTTCAAGAAAAATTAAGCTGCTTTTGCTTGTATATTCTTATATATGAACTTCATAATCAACTTGTTCAACTCCACTAAATTAAAGTAAAAATACTGAGTGTTGACATCTTTATGATACTATGCATTCCTATTTAACAACCTAATATGTATTTATATTTGTTCAAGTCAACCTTTTTGTCCATCAGGAGTTTTTCGTTTTTGTTTTTAATAGTTTTTCTCATATAGGTTTTGCAATTTTTTTGTTAAGATACTTTCTGGTATTTTTTTTTAATATTGTAACATGTATATTATCTTCTATTATATCTTCTAACTGGTTATTATTTGAGTACATAAAAGCTAGTATAAGTTTCATTTTCTAAATTTTTATGGATGGCAAATAGCAATATAATAAATATTAGCATTTTTGTATCTAGAAATTTATTTATTCTAATAATTTATCATTAGCTTCTTTGGGATTTTTCATATGCACAATTATATTATCTTCAGATGATGATAGTTTCAGTTGCTACTTTATAATCTTTCCTTATTTCTTTTTCTGGACACAATGTGCCAGTATGAACGAGATAGGTTGAGACTGCCAGTATGAGCAAGAATTCTTGGCTTACTCTGATACCAAAGCAAAAGCTTCCAACATTTCTTCATTGAGTATATTTGGTAATACTTTCTTTGTATCTTAAAATAATCAATGGTGATAAAATGCATTGTTGGTTTTCTAATGTAAGATCAATCTTGCAATCCTGAGGTAAAACCAACTTGGTCATGATTGATAACAGTACTTTTTGTGTATTGGTGGATCTAAATTTCTAATATTTTAAATAATATTTTTGTTATGTACATAAACGAAATTGGCCTTCAATAATCTTTCTCAATTGAACATGGAAAGTTTTGATATATGAATTTTGCTGGCCTTATACAATTATTTGGGGAGTATAATTTCATTTATACTTTTAAAAATATTTAAGATTGATATTATTTTCCCTGTAACTGTTTGGTAACACTTAGAGGTTAAGCCATTCAGGCCTGCACTGTTTTCACCATAAGGCTAATAATACATCTTACATTAGTTTCATGTAGTATTCTGCATATTTTTACCTTGTTTCAAGTATAGTAGATTGCATTTTTCTAGAAAGTTGTCTATTTTATTTAATTTGCCTGTTTTGGGGAGCAGCAAGTTGTTTACCTCCTTTTTACTGTGTTGATTTATTCTTACTACTCTTTCTTTTGTTTGCAATTAGTTTTATCAAGAAATTATCAATTTTATTAGTCTTCACAAAGTAAAAGGTTATTCTCTATACTATATATTTACTTTCTATTTCATTCATTTCTGTTCTTTCATATATAATTTCCTTTTTTCCACTTTATATGAAAAATGGAGAGATATACCATGCTCATAGAGACTTAATATTGCTCTGCAATCCTAACCAAAATTCTAACAGTTTTCTTTATTTTGTGAAATTTTTCTGGTTGATTCTATACTTTATGTGATGTGCATGAGCAAACCAAAAGAAAAGGACACACTGGAAAAATATTTGCATCTTATAGAGCAAACAAGTAATTAGTTTGCTTAATCATTTCAAATCAATAAGAAAAAGATCAACAAACCAATTTTAAAACATGAAAAAGACATGAATAGTCATGTCACAGATGAGGAGAAATAAATGGGTCTTAACCATAGAAATGATGTTCAATCCCATTTAAAATATTTAAACTGAAAATTAATAAGGTAAAAATGTACATAATTACAAAAATTGATATGCCCATAAGCATGAAGGAAATTTTAATAACGAAGAAGCCAATCACACCTAAAATTAGTAAAGGTAAAGAACATTTGAATAGTATATGTAGCAAGTTTGAATTAATGAACATATGTAGGACTTTGTACCAATTACCATTATTATTAGAGATAATATAAAATTTGTACTGAAATTGGAAAGAACTAGGCCACAAAGTCAAGCTCAATGAATATCAAATAATCAATTATATATGTATAATATGATAGTCTCTATTAACTATTCAAAGATAAAAATCAAAGATAAAATATAGCCAAAAAGCCATATTCCTTTGGAAATGAAAAAAATGCTACTAAATAATTCAAAGGGTGTGGAAATCATAATGGAAATCATGAAATATTCATAAATGAATGATAAAGAATGACTACATATCAATACCTGAATGATGCTGCTAAAATGGTAATTAGAGAAAAATTTAAAATGTCAAAGGCATCCATTAGAAAAGAAAAAATATTGACCATTATTGAACTAAGTTTTCAAATCAAAAGACATCATGGCATTTTTTTTCAAACCTGTTAAATATCATACCACTGGCTCCCACCTCTACTACCATGGGTGACATACGAGGTCACTGAGGGGTTCCTCTGGTTAAACAGATGAGGGGGAGTTCTGTTTCTTGTTACGATGCAACACACTGCAAGAAGCTGTTGCTCACGATATAACAATGAGGAAAACCTACTTATTCCAAAATCATCATCCGTGACACCCATCGGAGAGATGGGAATGCAGAGAGGTCTAAATGTACCACATTCGGGGGAGGATTGAGCCCTTCCAAGGGAATAAAGATCTGCAGCTGCCTTTATCTCAGGGTGTGGTGGGAAGAAGAATAAACCTGCCAGGAGCAGGGATGACTTGGCCAAGGTAAAGAGAAAACAATTAAACCTTTAGGGACCCTGTAGACCAGTATGATGGATTCAAATCTAGAAGAAAACCCGAAACAGACTAACCTACTTGTCCCATAAACTCTTTTCTTCGGACATTTCATCTCGAGTACTGAGTGTTGCCTGGGAGGCTGGGGACAGGGTGAGAGGGCAGAGAAGCAGAGGTATCTTGTGACATGGAAAGCTAGGGGTGAGACTGCAAAACACAGAGTTCTTCAAAGGCACGGGAAGCTGGAGAAAGAACAAGAAAACTGAGCAAGATCTCGGAGTCCTAGGTCCCAATCCCTAAGGGAAGGAGGGCCCTGATTGCTCCCTTCAAAACATGTGAACCCTGAATCCTGTGGCAAACAGAAATTAGCTAATTAGAAATTAGCTACAGCCCAGACCAGAACCAGCTGAGTTCCAGATTGAGGAGGAAAAAGAATTACATTGTGGTAAATTTCTTATATTTTAATGAAGTTTCATAATATAATACTATTCACAGATAGATTGTGATGAGTTAAAAATCTGTGACCTAGAAAGACAACAGAAAAATCTCCAAATACTTTGAAATTAAATAGCACACCTTTTTTTGTTTTTGTTTTTTCATTGTTTTTTTAAATAAAACACCTTTAAATAATCCATGAGTCGAAGAGGAAGTCCCAAGGAAATTTTAAAAAATAAACATAGAACTGAACAAAAATGAAAATGCAGTATATCAAAATATGTGGTATGCAGGTATTAAAGCAGAGCTGAGAGGGATTTTATAACACTAAATGCTCATGTTAGAAAAGAAGAAAAGGACTCAAAACAATAATTTAAATTTTCTCCTCAGGAAACTAGAAGAAGAATAGTAAAACAAACCAAAAGCAAGCAGAAGGAAGGAAAATAATAACGGTGAGAGCAGAAATCAAATAAATTGAATTAATGAAACAAAAAGCTTCTTCTTGAAAAATATCAATGTCATTAATAACCCTACAGCTAGACTGATGAAATTAGTCAGAAAAGACATACATCAAGAATATCAGTAATGAAACTGAGGATATCTCTACAAAACCTGCAGTTAAAATGGTATAAATGAAATATTATAAACAACTTTATGCTCAAAATTTGACAATATAGAAGAAATAGATCAATTGCTCAAGAGCCACAAATTACCAAAATGCAAACAAGATGAAATAGATAATCTAAATAGTTCTATAACCATTAAAAAATTAAATTCATAATTTAAAATCTCCTAGGAAGGAAATCTTTAGTGCCGTCATCTCCCTGGATCTACCAAAATGTAAAGAACTGACATAAATTTTACATAATTTCTCTCAGAAAATAGAAGAGGAAAGAACACTTCACAATTCATTTTATAAGGCTAATACCAAAGCAAGACAAAAGCAGTACCAAGGAATAAAAATATAGACAAATATTTCTCATGAACTTTGACACAAAAACCCTCAAGAAAACATCAGCAAATTAAATACAAAAATTTATGAAAATAATTTTAAACAGCGATCACGTGGGATCTATTCCAGGCTGGTCTCATGTTTGTAATTAATCAATGCAATCCACCACGTTAACAGGCTAATGAAGGGAATGATGCAAAAGGCAATTTGACAAAGTCTAATACCTGCATGTGGTAAAAATTCCCAGTGAATTAGGAATACACTGACATTTGGTAAAGATTATCTACAAAATCCTACAGCTAACATTATACTTAATGGTGATAAACTAGTTTTCCCCTAAGATCAGGAGCAAGGCAAGGCCAGGATACCTGTTGTCAACACTTTTATTCAACATAGTACTAGAAGTTTTATACACTGCAATAAGGGAAGAAGAGGAAAGAAAACACATGCAGAATCGAATGGAAGAAGCAAAGCTGCCCCCATTTGCAGATGGCATGATTGTCTTCATAGAATACTCCAAGGCATATACAAAAATGAAGGCCTAGAACTAACGAGTGAGTTTGGTAAGGTTGCAGAATACAAAAATCAATGCAAAATATCAATCATATTTCTATATACTTAAAATGAGTATGCAGAAACCAAAATTAAAAACATACTACCATTTACAACCATGCCAAAGAAAATGAAGTACTTAGGTATAAACTCAACCATAAATGTGCAGTATCTGAATGCTGAACGTAACAAAATGGGGGTGACAGTAATCAAAGAGGACACAAATAAGTGGCAAGAGGCACCACGTTTGTAGACAGAAGACTTGACATAGTGAAGACCAATTCTCTCCAAATTGACCTATAGGTAAAATTAATTCCCACCAAAATCCTAGCAAGGTTTTTGTAGATATTGACAACCTTATTCTAATATTTATATGAACAAGCAGGAACCCTAAATAGATAAAAATAATCTTGAAAAAGAATAAAGTGAGAGAAAACACTATATCCAATATTAAGATTGATGATATAGCTAAAGTAATGAAGACAGTGTGGTGCTGGGGAGAGACAGACACGCGAATCAGTGGACCAAAACAGAGAACTCAGAGATAGACCCACATAAATATCCTGAACTGATTTTTGACATCAGGGCAAAAGCAACTCAATGGAAGAAGTGCAGCCTTTCCAGCAAAGGACACTGCAGCAATTGGACATCCACAGGGGAAAAAATGAACCTAAAAAGGCTCACAATCCTTAAAAGGAAAAAAAATTAAAAATTGGACCTCATCAAAATTGAAAACATTTGCTCTGCAAAAGACCCTGGGAAGAAGATGAAAATGCAAGCCACAGACTGGGAGAAAATATTTGCAAAACACATATTCAACAAAGGATTAGCATCTAGAATATGTAAAGAATTCTTAAAACACAACAGTAAAAACTTGAAAACCAAATGAGAAAGAAGGCAAAGATATGAACAGACATTTCACTGAAGAGAATATACAGATGGCAAATAAGCACATGAAAAAATGTTTAACATCGTTATCTGTCAGGAAAATGCAAAGTGAAACTGCAATAAGGTATCACTGTACAGCTACCAGAAAGACTAAGGCAAAAAACCAAAATAAAACAAACAAACAAACATAAACACAACAGCAAATGCTGCCAAGGATGCAGAGAAACCGTATGGTTATTCATTGTTAGAAGGAATGTAAGCTGGTATAGCCACTCTAGAAAACATTTTTGCAGTTTCTTACATGACGACTATCCAATTACCATACAACCCAACAATTTCACTCTTGGACACTTATTCCAGGGAAATGATAATTTATGTTCGCACAAAAACCTGTATGTAAATGTTTATTGCAACTTTATCCATAATAGCAAAAAAAAGAAAAAAAAGACCCACAAAAAACAAAAGATCTGGAAACAGCACAGAAGTCTCCAACAGATTAGTGGTTAGAAAAAGATGCGGTACATACACCATGGAATAACACTCAGTAATAATAAAGGAAGGGACTGTTGATACAAATCATAATTTGGGTGAATCTCCAGAGACTTACAGTAAGTGGAAAAAAGGCAACCCCAAAAGGTCGCGTTCTGTATGAATCCGTTTATGTAACATTATTGAAATGAAAAAAAAAAATACTGAGATGGAGAACAGATTAGTGATTGCCAGAATTAGGACTGGGATTAGTTTGGGAAGGAAGAGAATGTTGCAATAAAAAGGCAAAATGAGGTATTTTAACCTTGATGGCACTGTTCGGTATCTTGATTGAAGTAGTAGATACATAAACCCACACATGTAATAGAATCACACAGAATCAATCACACACACTTAAACTCACATAAATGAGCACATATGAAACTGAAGAAACTGGGATAATGTCAGCGGATTGAATCAATGTCAATTTCCTGGCTGTTACAGTACACTATAGTTTTGCAAGATGTTAATATTGGAGAGAAACTGGGTAAAGAGTACACAGAATCTTTCTCTAATATCTCCTACAAATATATGTGAATCTGTCTTGTTATTAAAATGTATGTGAATTATTTCAAGATATAAAGTTTAATAAAATGCATACTGTAATAGGCAGAACACAGAGCATTTTTAGGGCAGTGAAACTATTCTGTATGATACTGTAATTGTGGATACATGTCATCATGCATTTGCCATAACCCATATATGCACAGTAGTACCAAGAGTGAACCCTAATGTAAACTCTGGACTTTGGGTGACAGTGACGTGTCGATTGTAGGGCCATCAGTTATAATAAATATACCACTATGGTGCAGGAGGTTGATAGTTGGGGAAGCTGTGTGGGTAGGGGGGGAGGTTGGGGTAGATGGGTAATCTCTGTATTTTCTGCTCAGTTTTGCTTTGAACCTAAAACTGCTCTAAAAAATAATGTCAATTTTTTAAATGCATGTTGTAATTTCAAAAGAAACATTAAACAATACACAAGTATGCTAAAAACTCAATAGAAAAGAGAATAATAAAAATACACCCAATCCAGAAAAGTCAGAAAATAAAATAATAAAACACAAAATATCAGATGACACAAACAGTGAAAAAAATGGCAAGATGTAAGATATGAACTCATCTGTATCCACAATTCATTAACTAAATGGATTAAGCACTTCTTTTAAAAGACATTATTATAAAACAGGATAAATAAAGTTGAGCCAACAATATATTATTTTCAAGAGACCCGCTCTAAATTCAAGGACGCAGACATGTTGAAACAAAAAAGATGAAAAAATATACCACGCAAACACTAACTACAAGAAAGCCAAGGCTGCTATGTTAATGTCAGATTTGAAAATTGTACAAAACAACTAATCGGAAAACTACAAAATCTTGCTGAAGAGAAGAGAGTCTGGCCATCATACTTTTCTTTTTCCTTTCATTCTTAAAAGGTTTCCTTTAGTTCTTTGAGCGTACTTATAATAGTTTCTTTGGGGCCTTTGTGTGCTAAGTTCAATATGAATGGTGTGGGAGAAAACATCACAGATTCCCACTGTTAGTACTTGAAAGCAGTTTTTCTTGAGTATAAATTTATTGTATGCCTTTTGCCAACTTTCAGAGCCCATAAATGGATGCTTTTGACAATAATTTTGTCCGGTTTTGCCATTCCTTTTTGGAGAGGATATGTCATGCTTCCCATTCCACCATTCTGAAAGGCTCTGGTTCATTTTGGGCGCACAGCCCCAGCCAACACTGCGGCTTGAGCAGGGCCAGGTGGGGCACACGAGTAGAACTCAGCAGCCCCAGACCTGCATCCAACAGGCACAGCAACAAGAGCAGTTTGGGAACTAAAAGGACTCGAACAGCCTGCACAAGTTCAGCTCCCCAGGCACTACTACCAAATGATTCGGCAGTGCAGGAGCTTCTGTAGACAAGCTATGCGACCTTCCCTGGCTTGAAACCTGTCCTCCACTTATCTTCTTTCATTACATAAATAATGTAATCTACCAATGCATGTTTTTATTATATAAATATCCACACTCTGTCCTCACTTAAATGATGTGAGGAGGTGCTGCAGGACGCTGCAGGCTACTCTTTTGACAATGATATTGAATATGTCATATTATTTTAAGGCCATGTTTTGGGATATAAAGAAAATACGAATACATAAAGTTTGAACTTCATGAGACCACTAAAGAAATGTAAGTTTTCCAAATTATTTCCCAAAAAACTTTCCAAATTTTGAGAGAAATCGTAGTTCATTTGTATGTTAATTAATATATCCTATTAAATTCAGGTTTAATTGTGCTACAGCTCAGATTTCTACTGTTAACTTTGTAGTACATTCCAGAACATTTTACATCCTTAATAATCTACAACAGATTGAGTAGGTAATAGATTTATAGTCATTTGCAGTGGGGGATTAGAGCCTATTTTAGCCATTTCAAATGGTCAGAGAAATTTAAGGTTAAATGGTAAGTGTATCATCACGATTGTGATTTATTTGATCCTAAAAAATTACCTATGAACTTAACCTCAATTGTAAGTAACATTCTTCCTAGGGGTAAAATACGATTTACTATACAATTATAAGGCAATTTCTGAAAACAATGCATAGCAAAAACAAAAGTGGAGTTCCTTTATTTTTTGATAAGCTATACTCATAATATTTTTCTCCATATTCTATGGGATATGCTTGCTCTATTTAACAAACATTATGTAAACAGAGATATTGGTTTCTATTAACACCCTACCCTGACCCTTTGGCTGGGCACAAGCTTTCTGCATCATGGGAAGTACTGGAAGGCAATATGATGGCTTCCAGCTTCACCCCAGAGATATAAGGAGCTGAAAAGAATCTCATACCCAAACTTACAACAACAAAAAAAGCTTAACAAACTCAAAGCAATGATTTCTTTAACCTGTCATAGAACTGAGGTCACAGGACAAGCCACTAAATTGAAATTTACAGAAACATGGGCTACCAAGTGGAGAAACAGGACCCCAGCATTTGCTTCCCAAGGGCACTAACAGACACTGTAAGAGCCAGTGATGGGCCCCTATAAGGGTGCGAAGTGTCTGGGGGCTGCAGACATAGGGCAGTTGCCACCCTCTTCCACCCCCCCAAAAAACCCTCCCTCCAAGTACTCATGGGTATGACTGGGCAGGTTCCTGGGAAAGCTTTATTCATAACACTGACTGGGGAATGGGACAGCCACCATGGATAAAACTCCACTTAGAAGTTATCTCCTCTATCTTCTCTATGACACATAAGAGCCAGAGTCTGCAGAGGAAACAGCAAGAAAAACTGTGGCCTGAGGCGTTAAGAAAACCCACTGCCAACGGGAAAGGATGGGAGAGGAGAACAATATAAATGAAGCTCTACTTGGAGATGGGGCAGAAATGCCTGTTAAATACAGCATTTCAAGAGGAGGAGGGGCTGTAAAAATTGTGCAAGACCCATTCCCAAGAACCAGGGTCATGTGCCTACCTGATGCTGAAGATAGGGCAATAGACATTACCCTAACTGAAATGCAAAGAGTAAAACATAGTGAAAACAAACAAACCAACAACAAAAAAACAGACTTCAAGAGCTTGGTGGGAGAACATCAAACACTCTAACACACATGTAACTGGAATCTGAAAAGGAGTTGAAGGACAGAACAAGAAAGAAGAAACATTTGAAGAAACAAGAACTATGCAACTAAGACTTTTCAAAATTAGCGACAGACTCCAAACCAATGACCCATGAAACAGGAAATACCAAGCAGAATAAATAAAAATTTTTAAAAATTGAGTCATACTGCATTCACAGAACTGAAAACCAAAGACAGTTAAAATCACGAAGGCTTTGCTTCTGTTTCAGTTTCCTTCATTTGCACATAGATTTTCTTTAATATTATAGTATCACATGCACAAGGAAGGCGCCAATGCCAGGGCAAGTGAGAGGGACAGATCTTGGACTTGCATGGACCCTCTGCTCGATTTGGTAAAGGATGCCCTGTGGTCTTCATGCATCTCATTTTTACGGACACACAATTATGTTAATCTTTTGCACTTTCCCCGTCTCAATTTGTCGAAATTACTGATTTCACATGGTCTCAGTCTCTTCCAAAGCCTTTTGTGTCACTGGATGAATAATCACCTTTTGATGATAAAGTCAAGTTTTTGATCCTTTTGAGGTACTAGCAGAAGGTTGCACAACCACACTCTCAGCTTTTCTCAAGAGCATGCTTTCCTGACAGCGAATATGTCCACTTTAGCAGCATTTGCTATCTAGATAGGATGCCAATTTCCCAAATCATCCAGTCCTGGTTGCTTTTTGCTTAATAGTTCTTCTCTGTATTTATCTCTCTCTTCTCACGTTTTATGATAAGCAACAAGATGAATCTGGGCTTCAACAGTTGTCTTGGAAATCTCTTCAGGTAAATGACCAAGTTTGTCATTTATAAGTTATGCTTTTCACATAACTGCAGGACACAATTTCACTAAGTCTCCTCCAATGCATAACACGAATCCCCCTCCCTCCAGTTTCCAGTAACATTTCCTCACTTTCTTCTAAGTCCTCACAGGCAGCATTCTCAAAGGCCAGCGTGTGAGCTCTCACCAGCAGTCCTTAAAGTCCAGATTTCTATGAACAGTCTGTGTGTGATTCCTTAGACATTCTTTCACTTTCTTTTATGTCCTCCCTGCCAGAATCCTTATCATCCATATCTTACTGTCTGCTGAAAGCAATCTAGGCTTTTGAAAATCACGCTCCTCAAAATTCTTTCAGCCTCTGCTCATTGCCTGATTCCAAGGCCATGTTCACATTTACAGGTGTGTGTTACGGTAGCACCTCACTTCCAGGTACTGAAATCTGTATTCATATTTTTCTGTTGCCATGCAACATATTCACAGATGTAACACCAGGTTGGGGGTGGAATCACAGGGACCAAAATTCTACCTACCACACTGTCACTCTCACTAAGACCCAATTAAGAGCTCGGAATATACAAATTATAATGAACCAAAGCCTGGTCTGCGTCTATACAGAAAGGAGAAAGACAGTGAGTGATGCAGCACTTGCCATATGTCGGGCAATGCGGGCCCTGGAGGAGCTCATGGAAACAGAGAAAGACTAGGTCTAGTCAGCAGAATCTCCAACTGGAAAATTAGAGGAAAAGCAAAGAAACCCTCTCAGGGATTATCACAAAGAGAGTGGATTACACTGTTTATATGTTTTCCTTTCAAAGAAGGATCTAAGGCTGGTGGAAGAATGAATTCATTCCTGCTTTCTTCCTCCCCACTGCTCCCTCCAAAATGCACAGACACACACACAAACACACACACACTCACAGACAAATTGCTGCAAAACACTGCACTTACAGGAATTTTTTACACCTCAGGCAGGTCTATTAGTTTCTAATACACATACTTGGCATCTATTTTTGGATCTCATCACCCTAATGAAAGGATCACAGAATGTTTCACAGCCAATTACCTGGTGCAAGATAAAGGCATGTATTTATTCATTCTCTATAATGATGATTAAGAGGGAGTTCATTTCACTGTCGTCTTGAAGATGTTTAAAATATAAATGAACTGACTGCAATAAAAACTACCCACAGCCCCACCTAAGGAAAATGCCATTCTCTAGATAGTACTCTCTTGTTCAATCCCATTAGCATGAAATCACTTTTCTATTCCTTCAAATCTCACTAAGAGGATGAGATAAAGCAGATGCCAGACAGATTCCACTCACAGAAGGGGACTGGCTCTCCTTTTTGCATTTGAGAAGCCCAAACCCCAAATCTATTCTCCATCCTGGGCTTTCCTTTTCCCTAATGCTTTGTTTCCCTAATGCAGTTCCATTAGGCTGCATCTGATATTTATTTCTTCAGAGTGGAAGCAATGTATTCCTACAGAAAAGATTTCTCTAGATAAATCTACTGTTGAAGTTCTCCACTGGGGAAAAAATTTTAAGCAGTGATGTGTATTTACGGATATACATCTCTGTAACTTTATCGTTGTTGAGGCCTGTTGACAATTCCCAATGCACTTGCCACCAGAAAGACCTCGTTTTGTAACATCTTTATCATTTATTTGATCTAGATGGACATCCTGGGAATGAGCAGCCTTCACTGCCCGGTGCTGGGTGTTCCTTCCAGGTGACTGGTCTACTTGCCAGGTTATCTAGTGCGGGAGAGCAGCATGCTCAGCAAACCCCATGAATATTCCACACAGCAGAGTCTTAACCTATCCAGGTGTCAAAAATGTACATTTGGAATGGAAATAGAAACCACATGCACACTCGGCCTGGTTTGTAGTGTTTTGAGGATACAGGATTTAAGTCTTTCCCACTAGCTGAATGACGAGCACTGCCTTTGGAGGTACATGGGGCCCCACTCTGGAAACCTCCACTACATCCAGCCCACAGAGAGGGCTCTGGCCTTGCTGCACCTGGGTTCTGCAATGCACGAGAAAACTGGAGAGGAAGGTGAAAGAAAAGTAATACATTTAGCACTTAATCACTGTGTGATACAATGTAGCAAAAATATTTCCCAAATGTTGGTGACCATATTTCAGCCACAGGAAGTGGTATTGATTGGTATTCTCTCCTCTCCCCAAAACACAGCGAGTAATGGACTTTGCCAGAAACTCCACCAATAAGGAGAGAACATGGGAGGGGAACTGGGGTAAGTTATAGATGTAACTGCTGGGTACTATTTTTTATTCTTTTGTTTTATGCTATATTATAAAACAATATTCTCATAACATTTTAATAATATAACATATATTAAATAGTATTTATTTAAATTGCAGTTGACCCTTGAGCAATGTGGTGGTTAGGGGTAGTGAGCCCCTGCTCAGTTGAAAATCCACATATAATTTTTGACTCCCAGAAAATTTAGCTATGAATAGCCCACTGTTGCCCAGAAGCCTTACCAATAACATAAACAGTCCATTAACACATATTTTGTAGAATATGTTAAATGTATATATCCTGTATTCTTACAATAAAGTAAGCTGGAGAAAAAATATTATTAAGAAAATTCGGCCGGGCGCGGTGGCTCACGCCTGTAATCCTAGCACTCTGGGAGGCCAAGGCGGGTGGATTGCTCAAGGTCAGGAGTTCGAAACCAGCCTGGGCAAGAGCAAGACCCCGTCTCTACTAATAATAGAAAGAAATTAATTGGCCAACTAAATATATATAGAAAAAATTAGCCGGGCATGGTGGCACATGTCTGTAGTCCCAGCTACTTGGGATGCTGAGGCAGAAGGATCGCTTCAGCCCAGGAGTTTGAGGTTGCTGTGAGCTAGGCTAACGCCACGGCACTCACTCTAGCCCGGGCAACAAAAAGTGAGACTCTGTCTCAAAAAAAATAAATAAATAAAATTGTAAGTTAGAGAAAATATATTTACTAGTCATTAAGTGGAAGTGGACCATCATAAAGGTCTTCATCCTCATCATCTTCAAGCTGAGCAGGCTGAGGAGCAAGAGGAAGAGGAAGGGTTGGTCTTGCTGTCTCAGGGGTGGCAGAGGCAGAAGAAAATCCACATATAAGGAGACCCATGCTGTTCAAATCTGTGTTGTTCAAAGGTCAACTGTAGCTATCACTTTTTTATTCAAATACAGAATAATTATATTCAAATACAAAATTCTAACACTAATGAAAAGTAATAGTTGAGGGCATTCATTGCCTCCAGACACATTTGCTTTGTTCACAGAAGTGATTGGCATAACTTGCTTTAACAGTCCCCCGACCCTGGCAGGATGAAGTCCATGAACCCGGCCTGGTATGCCGAGCCCCCCACATTGGCTGCTTCACCTCCCTACACCCCACGAACCCTCCACAACTCTGTAATCCCCGAGCTCATCCAGCAGTTTCCCTGCTTATTGATCCTTTCGCCGATATGGCCTTTTCTTCCTTGTCTAAATTATCACTCTCCTGTCAAAGCCCTGTGTGGGGGGTCAGTTTCCATGCAACCTGTGACCCCCAGAGGTCTCATCATCCCAGCAGCCGTCCTGCAGACACCTTGCTCCACCGAGCAGAAGGCACTTTGGGTATGCAGTCACTTCCCTGTCTCCACCACCTGAAATAGCACCTGTAAACTGGCCCAGTGCTTGGCACACAAAAGGTGCCCTGTGAATATTTTTGTTACTTAACCTATGGGTCCAAGGTGACCCACCCATAGGGCAAGGCAAGCAGCTCTTGCTTTAAGATCTGAATTCATCAACCTGGCCAAGTTGAGCCTTCACTGCCCATCTTCTGGTTTCTTTCCATTTAGACCTAAGGTATTGTCTGGTCTTTTCTTCAAGCTAGGCACTGAGGGACTGCTGGGGAAGCAAAGACAATCTGTAAGCTGTGCAACCTCTGCGAGCTCAAGCTGCCTGCCTGGGTATTGCAAAGGACTAGAAGCAGCACATGAAACGGGCCTTGTCAGTGCATTGCCCAATGCAGATCTCTACTACAGAGTAGCTATTGATAACAATGTAATCAACTCATATAATAATGGATGTCTTTTATGTGATTTTATTTTCTCAGTGATTTCCATTTTAAGAGCCCTTTGAGATTAAATCCTATCATCTTCATTTCTACTCTGTTAGAAATTAATATAATTGATATCCCTGGTGACTAATGGACCTGGAGTTATCTTTTGTTGAAACTTCCTCAGGGAATAGGAAGATGTACAGTCTTGTGAGCACTTGCCTTTGAATCTGCCAAGGGAATTGTCAATTCTTTCTGAGATTTTCTGTTAACACATTCCTTCTCATTCTATTTTTTTCTTCACCACTCTCAAGCTTCTAATTTCCCAAACAAAACTACTGAGATCACTCACTTCATTGTGGCGTTAGTGTGGACAGCAACCCTCCATATGAACAGCCGAGTGAGAGTGCTTGCCCAACCTAAATTGAACTATAATTTCTTTTTATAGAGGTTCCATGCTGTCTGCAAGTCACGCCTATAGCAATCTCGTAAGGAACAGAGCAGACATGCTCTCTGCAGCATGTTGCACGGTGCTCATGTTGGCATTCACTGGGCAGAACATGATCATTACTTTGTGGTTTTCATTTCATAGATTACAACACCATGCCACATCCACCATTACCACAGTTAGTTTTCTTAATAGGTAGATATTTTCCTCATTTTGAAAATATGGAAGTTAAGGCTCAGAGAAGCTCAGAAAAGCTAAGCCTTGCCCATCATCAAATGTATGTTCATAGTGAACAGAGTGACCGTTGGGACATAGATAAATGTTTACAGATCCAGATAGATAAATGATTGATGCATACTAACTGTATTTACCAATTTTAAATACAGTATGTAAATTAATTTATATTGATATATACATCACTATTCCCTTGACAACAACAAAACCACATGAGGCGAGATAAAGGCCCCACCTATTCCCTGGCCTGTTACAGTTTCAGCCCCCTGCACATGTCCTGTGCCCATGTTATGGTTGCAGCCGTGCTCCCAGGCAGGAGTGAGTGGGCGATGCCGAGTTCCTGTCTGCTGGGGGCTGGCAGACACTGGGCACATCAGGCTGCAGCTTGAAGTGTGTAGGCTGGGAGGAGGAGGGCAATTTCTCTGTCTGAGTAAAGTTCTCAGTATACAAAGTGCCACAATACAAGGGCCCAAGATGATGCTTTTTCTTTTAAATTTGGAATCTTTTTCTATAGTGAGACCTATATTCTTTTTTTTCCCTTTTTTATTGATATACAATAGTTTTACATATTCTGGGGGGATGTGTGATGTTTTGATATCTATACACAATGTGTAATGATCAAATCAGGATATTTAGGATATCCATCACCTCAAACATCTACCTTTTCTTTGTGTTGGAAACATTACAATTTTTCTCTTCTAGCTATTTTGTAATATGACTCTAGGTAAATATTTTCAGTAGAAAATGACCTTTAATTCTAGTCCCTGAAACTAGCCATTGCTATTACCCTAAAACCCAAAGAGCAAAGACCACTACCTGAAGGTTCCTATTCTGGCCCCATCACCTCTTCCAAATTAATGTTATTTCAATCTTGTATGTGTAATCTGAAATAGGTCTTGCCTCACCAAGAAGAATATAACTTCTTGGATAGGAAGGGATGGAACTTATATTTATTATTTTGCATCTCCTTCATCTAGCACTGCTCTGTAATCATCCTAGAAATTTGACTAATGTATATTGAATGAGTTAGCAAGATAATCTGTGTGTATTTAATAGTCTGAATTCTTGCTGGACAGAAAATGAGCTGAAACTAACTTGAGTCAAGAAGGGGATTATTGGCTAATAACGCTGAGAGTTCCAGGAGCCAGAGCAGGTCCAATGGTGTCATCAGGATTCTGTGAGGCTCTTGCTGTCTTGTATCCTCTCTGATGGTTTCTGTTTTTGGAAGGACTACCCCACGTCCACCACGTGAGGCAAGGGAGATGGCCTAGGGGTGCACATGGTCCCTCCTGGTAACTCCCATTCCCAGTGGATGAGGAGTAGCTCTCCTGATGGCTTTTGGAGAGATCTGAGAATGACTCTTCACTGCGTGTCCTAGGTGGTGTGCCAGTCCCTGGGTCGGCACCAAAGCAAAGGGAACAGACAATGCCATAGTAACTGATATGGCTTCAGGCATCTTGGCTAAGATGATTCAACAGCATCAATACCATCCAAGAAAGCTTCACTCACAATCAAGCAATGAGCATTCCCATCTAAAATGTTGCAGATGGGCCATATACATTGTCCTAAGTCACCAATTAATTAGCTAACAAACTCTCTTCCATAAATTTACACAGTTGAATCTCCTTATACTTGTTATCCAACTACTGATGAAAGAAAATACAATTTTGAAAGTTCTATACCAATAGTTCCTGGTATTTTTTTCTTCTGGAAAAAAAATATATAGTTTTAAACTCAGAAAACAGAAATGAAAGAAAACGTTAATAATGGCAAATTAGTAAGATATATTAATAGTGTATCCCTCAGACAAGGATTTCATTCTTCCCAAGCGTATCTTTAGAAGTTACACTTAGGTATGAGCTGATCACAGTGTCTGCCTGGAAGCAGTGTCTCCTTTGTCTCCCCAAGCCGTGTTGGTTAGGGGACATTTCCTTCCAGCTGACATCTAGAGGGCTTGAGAGCTGCACACCATCCTCCCTGCTTCTGCCCCTCATGCCCTCTGGGCTGGCCAGTCCAGGCACTGCCAGGCTTTTTGGAGTCACAGGCTGCTGCCTCTGGCCAGAAGTGCTCCAAGCCTCCCTGGTGGAAATGCTAAGGAAAGCTACTCTGTGTCAGGGAAAGAAATATTAATATCACAACCCACTTAGGGAAACTCAGTTCCTTGAATAGAGAGGTCAAGCCAGGCAGAGAGAAAAGTGGCTTCTGTTGGGAGGACAAATGGAAGAGGCAGAAGAGAACAGCTTCTGCACAGCCAAGGAAAAAATCATTAGAGCAAACAGACAACCTACAGAATGGGAGAAAAGGGCTGATAACTAGAATCTATACAGAACTCAGGAAAATCAGCAAGAAAAAAGTCAAACCACCCCATTAAAAAGTAGGCAAGGGACATGAACAGAAACTTTTCAAAAGAAGACAGACTAATGGCCAACAAACATATGAAAAAATTCTCAACATCTCTAATCATCAGGGAAATGCAAATCAAAGCCACAAGAAGATATCACTTAACTCCAGTGAGAATGGCCTTTATCAAAAAGTCCCAAACAATAAATTTTGGTGCAGATGCAGAGAGATAGGAACACTCATACACTGTTGGTGGGACTGAAAAATAGTACAACCTCTGTGGAAAGGAATATGGCGATACCTCAAAGATCTAAAAGTAGCTAAAAGTACCATTTGGTCCAGCAATCCCATTACTGGGCATCTACCCAAAGGAAAAAAAAAGACATTCCATAAAAAAGACATCTGCACTAGAATGTTTATAGCAGCACAATTCACAATTGCAAAGATGTGGAAACAACCCAAGTGCCCATCAATATATGAGTGGATTAATAATATGTGGTATATGTATACCATGGAGTTCTACTCAGCCACAAAAAACACTGGTGATCTAACACTTCTTATATTATCCTGGATAGAGCTGGAGTCCATTCTACTAAGTGAAGTATCACAAGAATGGAAAAACAAGCATCACATGTTCCCACCATCAAATTGGTATTAAGTGATCAACAATTATGTGCACATACAGTAGTAACATTCATGGGGTGTTGGGCAGGTGGAAGGGGTGAGAGAGGGATAGGTATATTCACACCTAATGAGTGTGGTGTGCACCATCTGGGGGATGGACGTGCTTGAAGCTCTGACTTGGGTGGGGCAAAGGCAATATAAGTAACCTAAACATTTGTGCCCCCATAATATGCTGAAATAAAAAAATTAAAAATTAAAAAAAGAAGAAAACAGAACTTCTTTGGCAAACAATTAGAAAACAAAAGTAAAATTTAAGAAGCCAAAAATTTTTTAAAAGTTCATATCTTCAATTTTAACACATGAAGTAAAAAGCCTGAAGGTTCACTGCTAAGAACCAAATTAGCATTCTGGGAGATGAAACCAAAGAAATCACCCCTTACAGACAAGGCCCATACATCAAAAGAGGAAAGATAAGGGACTTTATAGAGCAGAGATATGAGAAACTTGGCAAGAAAATAAATGTTTTCCAGGAGGATAAAAAGGAAAAGGCAGAGAAGTAATATTTACAGACACAATGATAGAAAAAAAAAGGTTTTTGGAGGCGAAAGAGAGATTTGAATTCCAAATTAAAAGATTTCACTGACAATCAGACAGAATGCATGAAAACAAAACAAACAAACAAGTATCCAGATATATTCTGGTCAAATTCCCGAGCTATCCCTGTTGGAAAGTTAGGAAGAAAGAACAGATTGCTCAAATGGAAACGAGAAAGGAACAGTACCCTGACGTCGTATGTGTACCCTGAAATGCTAAAAGACAGTGAAATATTATCCAAAGATCACTGAAGGAAAAACCACTAGGAGCCCAAATTCCCAGCTTTATATGAGGGAAAAAGAAGGCTCACAAAATATATAAACTGTACGCCCTATCTGAGTCAAATGTCCAAAGGAGAATTCCAATGAAAGAAAAATTGAAATGAAATAGACATCTTAGGATGGGGAAATACAGGGTAAAGAAAAAGAAAGGGGGTGTGGCTGGTGGGTGGGCCCCTCTGACGCCACAAGCCTACATGCCCCCTGTGGAGCTTCAAGTACTGGGCAGCTCCCCAAGGCCTCCTCCCCAGGCCCCACTGCCCACCCAGCTGGGTCTAGGACCCCCAGTGCACAGGGAACAGTTAAACAATTGTCAGCGTTTTGAATTCACGGGGAGAGAATGTACTTGAGCTTCCTGAGCTGGAAGGCTGGGCATAGGCAGGACTGGCCCCCATCTCTCAGTTGCCCAGGGAGTGATCTGCAAGGAGAAGGGATGTTGGGGGGGGGACCGCTGTCAGACCACATTTACAAATTGACATGTCATCAGGAATTAGACCAGAATCTACTGTTTGATCAGCTCAGCCCAATGGTCTGTTGGTCTGTGCTTGCACAGAGCCCCCCAGGCCTTCCATCAGCAGCACAAGGCCCAGAGAAAACAGCCCCGGTGAGGGGTGGGCAGTGTAATTGGGGAGCCACAAGGACAGCCACAGTGCTGCTGGGGCTGGAGGGTGAGCCAGGTCTGCCCAGAGGAAGGAGAGAACAGGAAGGAGGAAAGAACAAACACAGCTGTGGCTCCTAAGCCCCTTGGGTAGCAGCAGCTGCTGGAGGATGGAGCAGGGACCTCAAGCTGCCTGACAAAGGGGTGGCTTGGTGTCCTCTCTGCATGATGATGTTGAGTCAATGACACTAACACCCCGTCAGGCCCCACCAGAGTCATCCTAAAACCTGAGTGGGCCTTGTGGTCTCAGTCCTCCCCTCTTCTCCCCCATCTGTCTCTTTGGCTGCACCCAGCAGCCCTCAGCCCCACCAGGACCTGCATTGGCCTTTGTGCCTGCCACCCTCCTCCAGGAAGCCCAGGAAAGAGAGGTCTGCTCTCAGGAGTGTACCTCAGTGGCTTCCTCTCTTGGACTGCTAGCTCCTTGCCCTTCTTTCTGCTGCCATCACTCCCCCACCTTTTAGATATCTGGACTTCCCAGCTCTGCCCACGCCCAGCTCAGAGCAGCCCTGCTGTCGGTCCATCCCCAGTGCCCACTCAAGGGAGGCCGGACATCTCATTCCAAGAACCCCTTTGATTTGAGTATGAGGGCAGTTACTCCAGCTTCTCTCCCTGAGAAGGGGACAAAGCAGCCCCAGGCCACTCCTTCTCTCCCTATCACTGCCCAAGTGTCCCTGTGCCCAAAGTGCCCTTCACCACTGCTGAGACACTGAATAAGTGCCTCGTCTGGGGACCCATCTTCTGACCCAGGGGAACATTCTTCCTCGAGTCACAGCCTCTACTCCCTGCGAGAGCCTGCCACATGCTGCGTGTGTGTTCCAGTTCCTCTACCAGAAAGCACACAATCATTGTGGCACTGTCCCCATCTTTGTGTGCCCTTCAATGTCAAGCCGAACACCTTGGCTAGTGTCTTGGACATGAGGAAATATTTACTGAGCTGAGCAATGGCCCATTCCATGTCCGCCGGAGGAGAAACAACATGGGACAGTCTTACAGAGCACTAGGAGACATCCCCAAATCCTGGGACATCCCCATCCTCTAGGAAACGCAGCCCCTCCATCCAGACTTTATTGGAAGATGGGCAAAAATAGGTTTCCAGCCCAACCTGCAGATCTGTCTCCTCCACCTCTGGGACAAGGCACCTATGTCCAAAAAATGCCAACATGTGCTTCACGCTGCTCATACATCCCATTGAGTCCTTCTGCCTGTGATTTGTGCAAATGAATCTTGCCTCCCCAATTACGAGGTCTTACCAAGAAAGCCCATAACTTAGATTATTATGTTAATATTTCATCCGTATCTGGGGATTCAATTCTTGATGGCTTTTCCAAGAGATGTCTGTCTGAAGGGCCTTTTGCAGCTGAGGTAGAATTCTGCCTGCAGGGAAATAGTAAAGGTCACCTGTATTGCGTGTCTCCTGTGTGTCAACCCATTTCATCTCCAGCCAACCCCAGGAGGTAGGTACTATTATCACCTCCAGTTTGCACATGAGGAAACTAAGGAACAGAGGCTAAATAACCTCTCCAGGGTCACATAGCTGGCAGGTGGCCCAGCCAGTGCCCACATGCTCAGCCATTTCCAGCTGTTTTAGCCACGTTCCTGCTCAGAGCTGGTACAGCAAGGAGGCACCAGCAGGTCTCCTTCCTGGCTCTCTGGGAAACCCCAGCTTCCCCCAGAATGAGGGGCTGGGTGGGGTCTATGCCTCTAACATTCTCGCCTTTGTTTGTAAGAAATTTCTAGCCTCCCAGTGATCAGCCAGGGAAATAGGTGAAATGCTGTTTGTTGTGATGGCTGAACTCAAGGTACCAAGAGGGTGACAGAGCAAAGCTGAGAGCCAAAAGGACACATTTCTTTCCCAGTTACTTAGAATCCTTGTTGGCAAACATGTGCAGACTACGAAGAGGCCCATGGAGGAAAGAAGTTTCCTTCTAATAGCAGGCACCTGCTTGCTGGCTACTGAAGGGCTGCCTTGACTGAGAACCTGCCAGCCTCAGTCCAGCCTTCAGAGGATGCAGCACCAGCTGACAGCCCAACTGAGGGCCACAGTGGTCCCTGAGCTGGAGGCACCCAGCCAAGCCACACCTGGATCCTGACCCAGAGAAACTGTGTGAGATAATAAATGTTTGTTGTTTTAAGCCACTAAATTTTGGAGCAATTTGTTACACCAAAATAGATAACTATAGTAATAATATGTATTTGCATGTATTATCTGCTACATTAGGATTTAGATTCTTTAAAACATGATTCAAATATATCATGTTGCCTCTAGTATAGTGCCTAAAATATGAGAGATCCTCTATAAATGTTCATTGCATACATGAGTGGATCCATGATCGACTTCATGGATGATTTTATTCATTAAAATTTATTAAGAACCTGATTGAAGTCAGGCATTGAGCTAGGTTCTTGGGACATGTTGAGTTGGGGGTCCCCCGAGGCCAGTTTGACATAAAGCTATGAGCACACCCAGCGTCTTCCCTCCCAAGGGTGGGGAGACTAGGTGGTCACCAATGGACCATCTTTTCTGATTGAGGGCTGCTTCAGGGGACCCATATACTGCAACTTCTGGCTTGCCCCATGTGTGGGTCCACGTGCACTCCCAGCATCAGAACACAAGTGCTCAGGCCAACAACCTCAGGTGCATGCAGCTAGCAGCTCTTGGCACAGCCAGGGCGCCAGCAGCATCTGCCATGGGGTGAAATGCAAAACCAACGCCCAGCTCTTCGGGAGCTCGGAGTGCAGTCAAAAAGGAGTTATAATAAAATATCAAAGAGTAAGAGCAAAAGTAAGTTTCTAGACCTACGGATGCTCTCACTGCCTAGGGAACTGTGAAAGGTGTCACAAGGAAGTGACATTTGAACTGATGCTGCAGAGTGAGCAGAAATTTGCAAGGAAGACAAAGGAGGGGAGGATGCCTGAGAAGGAAAGCACTGCAGGTTCCAGGGCGGGGAAGTGTGAGCGCACACGAGGTCAGGGAACAGGAAATGCCCACTCGTACCTGGGCTGCCCAGCACACAGGAGTCAGGAACAGAAGAAAAACCTGCAGATGACAACTCTCTAGCTTTGTAGGTGTTTCCTGGTGGCAGAGGTGCCACCACTAGCAGGCAACCTGAACCCTTGTCAGGATTCGAGTCTGCATTCTGGACACTCCCAACATCCCAGTATTCCCAACATCCCAATATTCCCAACACTCCCAACGTTCTCACGTTCCCAACATTCCCAAGGCTTCCAACACTCCCAACATTTAAAACATTCTGAACACTCCCAGCCATCCCAGGAAGAAGCATCATGTGCCACATGAGATCCTGGCCTCTGGAGTCAAATAACGCAAGGGCCAGCCCAAGCTGTCACGAGGAAGAATAGGGGTCTGTTCTACGGCCCCTGTGCGACAGAAACCCTTTCCTATCTTTGCGGCCGTCATGGAATAAATGTTAGTGTCCCCCCAAGATTCATGGGTTGAAGCTCTAACCCTCAATGTGATTTTATTAGGAGGTGAGGCCTTTGGGGAGGTAACTAGATCTAGATGAGGTCATGAGAGTGGAACCCTCGTGATAGGATTAGTGCCCTAGAAGTAGAGACACCAGAGAGATGGCTCTTGCTCAGTCTCTGCCCTCTGTGTGAGGACAAGGCAAGAAGGTGGCAGTCTGCCACCCAGAAGATGGGCCTTACCCGAACCCGACCATGCTGGCACCCTGACCTCGACTGCCAGCCTCCAGAACTGTGAGAGATAAATGTCTGTCGTTTAAGCCACTCCATCTACGGTGTTCTGTTATGGCAGCCTGAGTAGGCTAAGAAAGAGGCTGCTGGAGTTCTAGTTTTGGAGAGGCAGGGCCTTGCCTTCAATAGCACAGGCTAAGAGGGTTCAGATATTCCTGCAGTAATTCCCAGAAGCCAGGCCACACTCCACAAGCAGGGATGGGTCCATGGGATGTAAGTCTTCAGAGAACATTAAGATGCAGGGGCACTTTTGAGGGGACTCTGATGTCTGGGGTCCTGAAGCATCATCATGCCACCTGCTAAGGAACACCTAGGGGTCAGGTAATAAGCGGAGACCTGGTCCAGGGCTTCTCACAGGCGCACTTCAGGAATCACATGAATAAGACATGTAGAGTACTCCTGGTACCTTAGTCCTCATTCAATCCGTGTCCATTACTAAGTTTTCATCATTTGCAAGTGACTTGGTGGCTTCTCAAAAGGGAGCCTTCCCACATGTAAGGGTGGGTGGCTTTGATCCCTCCCAGTTCTTAACTAAAGGTTTGCCTTCTCTTCATGCTGATATCCACATGCAAATCCCAATCCTCCTCACCGCAGGCTTCACGCTAAGTAGAGTGAATTTTTATCACCTTAATTCTATAGATGAGAACATTTCTTATTTGGGGTTTTATAGGTACAGCAGAAGAAAATCATTGTGGACATTATTATTGTGATTTCAAAGTCTAGTTCATTTATTTTTGTTGATGTTTTTGCCACAGGAATAAAAAAGCACGGTAATTTTATGTGTCTTTGTTTATTTACAGTTTCCATGGCAGTAAAATATTCACTCCCCAATGACTTTTTGCAATTTTTCAACGACAGGTGAGATTATATTTATTTGTACTTTAAAGTGCTGGCAATAAAGTTTACTCTCAACAATATCTCTGTTTATCATGTTCTTAACATTTGCTCTAAGGATAAATAAAAGAAAGTAGCAGGGCATGAATCTCAATTTTAAGAAATGTAGCTTTGTGCATACACAACAGAGTTTATTTTCTAAGCTCCTGACAGCAGAAATGCAATTCCCAGCAGTTGAGGCCTCCCGCACGTGTGCTCACATGCGCACACTTCGTCCCATCTTCCTCCATGTGTGGGTATGTTTTGGATGGTTCCTTGGTGCATGGCCGTGGGGATGGCTGGCCTGGGCTTCTGTTCTGTCATCTTCTGTCTGTCACCCCTGAGGATGCATCGTGAGGGTGGATGTCAGTGTGTGCAGGGTGGCTACATCATCACCCCTCACTCCTGGCTGCAGGGCTCTTCCAGTCCAACACCCTCCCAGCTGCTCCGGCCCATTCTTAGGGATCTGGGAGGAGCCCTCCGTAGCCTGTGCTGCTCTGTGGCCACAGAGAACTTGCACGGATGCAGTTGCCCTACTCCTGACAATGGGGAATTGTTTTCCTGCTTCCCAGGCAACTCTGCAGAGGGGAGGGAACTCTGTGATACTGCTTGTGGCCCTTAGCCTAAGTGACCCCATGGCCAGGGAAGAGTCTGCATGAGGGGAAGTGGGCACTCAGAGACCTTCCAGGGGAGTGAGGCCCCCATGCTCCTGAATCCTGCCCTGCCTTTCCTACCTTCCCCACCTGTCCTCCCTGCCAGGCTGTCGCATGTGGGAGAGCCCCGGGCCCACTGCTCAGAGTCTCTTGACACTTCTTCCCTTCTTCTCTGACATTCTATCATCCTTCCTGCAGCCCAGGAAGATTTCACCTGCTTTCCAGGGTGAGAAAAATGAACTCAAAATGAGGGCATAGTGTTTCTCAGGACCCAACTTTTGAAACTCAAAATGCTTTCATCCCAGACTAGTGTTTCAGGCTTGAATTCAAAAAGTCTAGTGCTGAAACTTTAAAAGTAGATTTTGAGAGGCTCTCTCTCTCTCCACTCCGCTGGGCGCAGCTGAGTCTTCAGTGGGAGTGAGGCCGAGGGACAACTGGAAGCACCACGGGAAAGAATCTGTTGTTTCTGTGTATGGAAACATTCCCCACTGCAGCTGTATCGAAATACCATCTGGAAAGGGCCAATGTCTCTATGAGATTCGTTGGTAGTGCTAACGATGGACAGAATTTTGAATTGTTGAAAATCACGGGCTGGGATACTTTAGGAGGCCAGGTTTCATCGGAAAGTTTCAGAGTAGCCTGTGACATGCTCTCTGGATTGGCCACTCCTGACTGCTCAACCATGCTGGTGGTGCTGCCTTGGGCCTCCTCTGGGAGTGTGGGGCCTAGGGGGTGTGGATGCAGGGCAACAGAAGGATTTGGAGATGTTTGGCATGAGCGTGTCCTTCGTGTGGTCTCCCTCTTCATCCTTCCATAAGCAAAGGAGTGAGCTGACAGGCAAGGTTGGGGGCAAAGGGAATTGCTCAGGTCCTCCTTTCTCGGGGAACTCTCCACGCCAGGCTCCCACAAGCCCTGTGGAGAGGAAGATGCCCCCATATATATATGCAGCCCCCTGCCCCCCAGCTCCCTCCAAATTCAGACATCGAGATGTATCTTTCTTCTTATTCCTTCAGAGCTAAACTGATACAATGATTCAATCCAAAGTATCTCTAGACTCCCTAGTACTGCTCCAGGTTGGGGCTGCATCTTAACAGCAGAGTGTGTGGAGTCTCCCGGCCTCACTGAGGGATGACTTTCTATTGCAGCTGAGGGTGGGGGGTCCTGTGGGGTCTGTGCTCCAGCCACACGCCAGAGCTGCTCTGCGCTCGCAGGCTGGCTCTGAATGGCGAAAAATCCCATGCATCTCCCCACGGGAGCAGGGAGAAGTACCCAAGGTGAGGGCTGACAAGGGAGGCTGAAAGTTGCATGGGCTCACTAAGTCCGATATTTGGTGGAATGAATAGGAAGAAGAAATGTGCCAGTGAAGTTATGATATGACGCGTATCTCAAGCACTTAGAATATTAAAACATAACAAATACACACACACATGGATTCATCATGTGAATTTTCAGAGGCAAAATGTCACTCACCTCTGTGGTGTATTACACCTGTCTGTTTCTACTGAGGCAGTGTCACTCACCAATCTGGTTGTCACAAAGCACTATGCCACCATTTCAGCCCTGGGGGATTTCCTCTGGCTATTTATACCCTGGGGCTTTTGACATGGATTCAAGGAAACCTTTAGAGACAGTGCCAATGCCCGTTCCTGTGACAGGAAATGCCACTTTCAGAAGACCCACTCTGCACCACCTACCCCAGAGAACCCTGGCCACATGCACAGCAAGGCCCCTCTGGGGTGTGTGAGACAAACACAGGCGGCAAATACCGTTCCCAAATGTGTGCTGGACACTTTGCCTGCAGTCTGGAGGGCTGGTTGAACTGCTGAATTTTGAACAAGATGTTGGCATGAGGAGCTCAATGTAGTCAAGAGATCTAAACTGTTGAAAGACTCAAACATTCTCAACCAACATTGTGCTAGATTTTGGAAAAGACTGCAGAAATCTTTGACTCTGACTCTCTCTTAGTGTTGAAGACTGGCTGCCATATCAAAATATCGCAGGCTGGTGGAGGATGGGGCTTAAACAACAGAAATGGATTTGCTCACAATCTGGAGGCTGGAAGTTTAAGATGAGGCATCAGCATGGTTGGTTTCTCCTGAGGCCTCTCTCCTGGGCTTGCGATGGCCGCCTTCTCACTGTGTCCCTTCCTGGGCTTTTCTGTGTACTTGCATCCCTGATGCCTTTTCCTCTTCTCATAAGGATATCAGCCCTGTTGGATTAGTGCCCCACCTTTATGATCTCATATAACCTTAATTAACTTCTTTAAGGCCCCATCTCCAAAAACAGTCACATTGCAGATTAGTACAGTCATGCATTGCTTAATGACAGGGATATGTTCTGAGAAGTGCATCCTTAGGTGATGTTGTCATGTATGAACATTATAGAGTGAACTTACACAGACAAGGTGGTAAAGCCTATCATACACCTGGGCTATATTACTCCCAAGCTATAACCCTGTACTGCATGTTACTGTACTGAATACTGCAGGCGACTGTAACACAATGGTAAGTATCTGTGGGTCTGAACATATCTAAACATAGAAAAGGCAGAGTAAAAATACAGTATTACACACTATGAGACCAGCATCGTATATGTGGTCTGCTATTGACTGAAATGTCGTTACGTGGCGCATGACTGTACTTCAACATATGAATTTGGAGAAGGAGGCACAATTCAGTCCATAACCACAGCTCACTCCGGTGCATCATGACTTGGAGCAAGACAACATCACATTACTTTCTAGGTCCAAAGTAACTAAGAATGTGAGTAGAATGGGTTGGTCAGTGCAGGGAAAAATATTCATGATTGAAGTCAGACATCCAATGGCAGAGTCAGAACTCTGCAATCCACTGCCTCTGACAAAGCAAGTCACCTCACCTTTGTGAGCCTCACTTTCTTCATTTGGAAAACACGGGGAGCAACACATATCCTGCATGGACGGGATTACTGCAAACAGTGTTTGCAAAGCAAATACTCAAAAAGGATAGCTATTCTTGTGAACCAGCACCGTCATTCTGATACTCAGTGGGGTCCCAAGGTCGAGTGAAGCCCTTGGCCCTCTTCTGACAAGCACATTTCTAGTGATTTGCAATACATTGTGTGGCCCTGGATACACCACCAGGCCGAACACCTGAGCCATCAGCCAGACACAGAGGCCTGACACAGGGGCCTACCACCCCTGTGGGGACTCTCCAGGGGATCCTAAACAAACATCTGACTTCCCATAAGGACCAGATCCACTGCTGAGCACACACTCTGTGTTTCATCAGATGTGCCCGTATTCTTACATAAAACTCTTCACTTGCAGTCACTTGAACAAGACTCGTTCTGTACCTCACAGCCTAGAAAAAATAAAAAAGTAAATAAAAGCCTTCGATAATAGTTAATAGGGCTACATGAGGGAATTGCTCAAGATTGTAAACTAGAATGCGGTTTCTGTGGATCTACTTTGAAATGCTCATCCCTGGAGAAATGTCCTACCATGATCTGGGGGCAGGGAAAGGAGGCCAAGTGGTGTGAGATGGTGTGGCGATGTACTGAACGTGTGAAAACGAGATTCTCGGCTTTGGGCCAAGGTGGGCCACCTGTTCTGTCACTGCATTATCATAGCGCATGAGATGCAGGATCACAGTCAAAGAAGAGGTTATATGTGAATGGGACCTGAGCAGCCATTTGATCTGCCCCAAAACCAGCATAGAGACCTAAAGATTGTTTCAAAGTCACACACTTACTTAGTGGCAGTGCCACTAAGTCTAAGGCTAAATTTTAAGTCTTATGACTTCTAGTCCAATGCTCTTTCCACCTTCAAAGTTAATCATAGACTTTTAAAATTTACCTTTTGCATGTAGATATACAGTTTTCCCACCACCATATGTTGAAAAGACTTCTTTTTCCCCATTGGATGGTCTTGACACCCTTATGAAAATTAGCTAATAATAGATATATGGGTTTATTTCCAGACTCTCAGTTTCGTTCCATTGATCCATGTCTATCTTTGTGCCAGTATCACATTGTCTTCATTATCATTGCTTTGGAATAAGTTTTGAAATCAGAAAGCATGACTCCTCCTCCTTTATTCTTCTTCTTCAAGAATGTTTTAGCTATTGTGGTCCCCTTGCAGTGTCATATGAATTTGAGAATTAGCTTTTTATTTCTGTAAAAAAGGCTGCTGGGATTTTGATAGGTAATGCACTGAATCTGTAGATCCGGTTGGGGAGTGCTGCCATCATAATAACCAATGGATCAACGAAGAAATCAAAAGAGAAATCAGGAAATACATTGATATGAACAAAGAAGAAGGCACAGCATATCAAAACTTATATGATGCAGCAAAAGCAGTGCTTAAAGGGAAATTTATAGCTGTAAGTGTCTGTATTAAAAAAGAAGTCAAATCAATAACCTAAGCTTCCATTTTAAGGTACTGAAAAAAGAAGAGCAAGTTAAGGCCTAAAGCAAGCATAAGGCAGAAAATAATTAAGATCAGAGTGGAAATTAATGAAATAGAGAATAGAAAAACAATAGAGAAAATAAATAAGACCAAACTCTGCTTCTTTGAAAAGGTCAACAACACGAGGAAAACTTTAGCTAGATTGATCAAAATGTTAAAAAGAGAAGATTCAAATTGATAGAATCAGAAACAAAAAAGAGGACACTAGGACCGATCAATCTTACAGAAATAAAAAGGATCATAAAAGAATAGTATAAACAATTGCATACCAACAAATTAGATAACTTAAGTGAAATAAACAAATTTCCTGAAAGACACAAACTACAAAAACTGACTCAATAAGAAATAGACAATTCGAATAGATCTATAACAAGTAAAGAGATTGAATTAGTAATAAAAGTAACAAAGAAACGCCAAGACCCAGATGACCTCACACTGAATTACACATAATTTTTTACTAAAGTCCATACTTTATTCAGATATCCTTAGTTTTTACATAATGCCCTTTTCCTATTCCAAGATCCCATTCAGGATAGTATGTTATCTTTAGCTGTCCTGTTTTCTTAGGCTTCTATTGGCTGTGACAATTTATCAGAATTATCTTCTTTTTGATGACTTGGACCATTTTGAGGAGTACAGGCCAGGTATTTCATAGAATATCCCTCAACTGGAATTAGCATGATTTTTTCCTCATTATTAGATTGGAGTTACTTGATTTGGTGAGGAAGACCACAGAGGTAAAGGGTCATTCTCATCACATCATATCGTATGAGAACATACTATTGAAATGACTTGTCACTGTTGATGTTGACTTTTATTACCTACCTGAGGTAGTGTTTATCAAATGAATCATGGAATTAAAAAAAAATTTAAAAAGACATCAGAGCCATAAAAAGATTATATCATTTAATTTAATAGCTCTGCTTTAATAGTGCTGCTTTGAGAATTCTAAATAAATTTTGTATGTATAAAGATTTCTATGTAGAGATAATTACCATAATGCTACTTATAAAAATAATACTTTGAGGGAAAAATCCCTAAATATTTGGATCTCAGTGGATGATAATTATATTAGGAAATGCTAAGGAATCATGTTGAGTAAAACAAAATACAGTAGAAAATATTATATAAATGTTGACCCATTTAGGTGTCCAAGTGTGAATCAATTTTTAATTATTTGTCCCAGGATCCATTATGAATATTGAATCTGTGGATTCATATATTTCATTATATTTACCATTATTTCTTTGAATATTGCTCCTCTTTCATTCTTGCTATTCCTGTTTTCTTAAACTAGACTGTGTTACATCTTCTCATTCTATCCTTTGTGCTTCTTAATCTTTTGTTCATTTTTTTAATCTCCTCATACTGCATTTGTGTAATTTCCTGAACCCTATCTTCCAGTTCACTGTATCTCTCTTCACTCATGTCTAATCTGCTTTTTAAACACCAACTTGAGTTTTACATTACATTATATTCCACATCAGTCTGCTTTTTCTTTCTTATGGTCCAATTCCTCCTTTTATTTCATCCACATATACAAATTAGTTATGTTTTTGTCAATTCCTAGGGGACTCTAATACTCTGTATCTACTGTTTCTCATTTACCATGGAGAATGGTAAATTGTTTCTTCATATGTGGTAGAACTTTGGATTGTAAATTATTCTTCTATGAGATGTGCTACATAACTGTTCTATATTTTCTTCTGTTAAGGGCCCTTAGCTATCACTGTCTTGGGACCCATTTTTACATTAAATTTTTGGCTTAGGAGTTTTTGAAAGATACAGATATTGCAGGTTTGACCACCACAAACTCATGCAATGCAAGTTCTGTCTTTTAATCCTTATGTTGGGCTTTTTTCTTACCCAGACTTCGGCAGAAATAGAAGAGTTTTTTGGATGCTTTTCTGAGTTGGTGGCTGGATTTCTTTACTGTCTAACCTTTCCTAGGGGTACAGCTCTTTGATGGTCCACTATTCTTTCAGAGTTCTCAGTTTTATTGTTAAAACCTCCTCCCTAAAGGCCCTAGAACTCTCTCCAATCTCTGTAAGGAATTGGACACTCATCTACAGCATTCTGTGCTTCCTGTTCTGGTTTGTAGCTCCCTCATTGATTCTATCACCTGAAGATTTCTTCTTCCTTATTGAAAGCTCACCTATACATTTAAAAATATGTCTATCCTATTTTATACATTATTTCTAGAATATTTTGTACAGAGTTTTCAAGTTATATAGAGCAAAATATTGCTGAAACCAGAAAACTTCTATATACCATTTAGTTTAAGTTTTAAAATGGTCCTCTTAGGATAGGCATATTTATATGTCACAGTTAAGGACACTGAAACATTTTGCCTCTTGTCACCCAAACTAGTATGTAACAGAAATAGAATTGAATTCAGATCTTCTCTTTGGACTCCAGTGCTACTTCCATTCTATCATAGATCTATATCATAGTCTGTGAAATTAAAAGGATCTTAGCACTTTTTTTCAGGATAAATACATGAGATGTAAGAGGAGATTAAATCTCTATTTATTCAACAAATATTTACTCTTTGCCTACTTTATGCAAATATATAGATAGGTAGATATGGACAGGTATATATATATATATATATATATCCATTATGAGATGATAGAGAAATATATAGATAGGTATATATAGATAGATCTATCATGAGGTATATGCTTGGAGGCAGGGCAAAGGGAGGGAGATGTAATACCAAGAACAATCCTTTTCAGAGAGTTAGGAAAAAATTTAACTCCCAAGTATATTTCATGTAACCTAGGCCTGCATAGCAGAGACAGCGAGTGGTGGCCTACCTAACATTCAGTCTTCCTTGCTGGTGGCGTTAATGTGTCCAGTTAAGAAAAAAAAATAATTGCCTTCCTCAACTTCCCTTGCAGAAATAACTAGGTGACTCTATTGTGGCCAATGATACGTTACTAATACATGGAACTTGTGGGAAAACTTCATTAGAAGGAGGCTGTGGAAGGTTGAATAATGGCCACTCAGTGTTGCCTACATCCCAATCCCCAGAACTTGAGAATACGCTACTTCACACGGTAAAGGTGACTTTGCAAATTTGATTAAGGCTAAAGATCTTGGCAGGGGCAGGTTTTCTTGGACTGGCCAGGTGGCCCCAATTAGTCACATGCATCCTTAAATATGGAGAACTTTCCTGGCTGTGTTCAAAGAAAGAGACGTGACGACAGAAGCAGTTGGAAAGACGGCAGTGGGAGGATTCAACCTGCCCTTGATGGCTTTGATGATGGAAAAAGAGGCCATGAGCCAAGGAATGCAGCTGGTCTTTAGCTGCGAGAAGTGCCAAGGAGACAGATTTCCTCCAGATTCCCTAGAAAGAAATGCAGCCCCTGTGTTCTATTGATTTGACTCAGTGAGATGTGTGTCAGATGTCTGTCTAGGACAGACTTCTGACCTATAGAACTCTAAGATAATAAGTTTGCATTGTTTAAAGTGACTAAATTTCTGGTAACCTGTTATGGCAACAATATGAATCTAGCACAGGGGCAGACTCTGCTGGAACATCCATTTTTGTACTTTCCCCTTCCCTTTCTTTCTGTACGGAATATGGACAAGGTGGTTGGAGCTTCAGCCTCTATCTTGTGTGTGTGAGGATGAAGATGAGGATGGCAGAGCAGAAAGTTAAAAGATACCTTGGTCCCTGCTGACTTTCTAGATCCTAGGCTGCCCACCTCCTGACTTTTTATTATTTTATTATTTTAAAAATAAAACCTGTATCTTATCTGAACCACTGTTTTGTTGGTGTTCCATTATGTGCACCTGAACCCACTTCATAACTGGTAGGAAACAGGACTTAGAATAGAAGACCTGGGATTGAGTCCTGGCTCAACCATTGAGATGTTGTTTGACTAGCAAGACCTTGAACAAGTCATGTAACCCATATCACCTCTTTCAGCCTCAGTTTCCCCATCTATAAAATGAACAATCCAGCCCCTGGAAAACTCGTGAAGATGAGATCAAGTAACATGAGCAAGTGCCCAGCACAGGATATGACACACAGCAGGGGTTCAATGAACATTTCCTGGTTTTTTCACTAAATACAACCTTCACAGATTTCATTATCACAGGGATTCATGCCTGTAAATAATTAAGTAAGCCTGTGCAGATGAACGTCTAATTCCCACAGAAGGACAAGCTGACCTTTGTTCAGCCCTAGTTTGGGTCCACTGAACACTCTGGATCCACCCTCCAGCCAGGACTCTGCAGGCCCAGCCCCATGGCCCTGGGCTCACAGTGCTTGCAAGAGCAGCCCAGGCTGGCATGGCCATATCAGGTGCTCTGGGACCATTGTTGGGTCCAGTCTAAGGAATGCTCCCCTCTATCTCTCATAAATGTTGGGATGATCGTGATACAGTCTGAAAATTGATGTCAGGCAAGGTCTTCCCTGACAAAGTGACTGATCACTCCTGGAATAGCTATGAAAGAAGAGAAGGATCCTCAATAGAAAGCTGAAATGGGTAAGTCAGAGACAGAAACTAAGCCCAAACGAATAAAAGAACTTCATTAAAAGCAAGAAGTGCTAGTTTCCACAACCTGTGACACTGCTGGGCTCTGACTCCTGTCCCTCTTGCAGGTTCTCTCCTTGTTGTGGTAGCCCCAGCCTTGTATCCGCCTTCCCAACCCTAGGACAGAGAGTGTTTGAATAGTTTTGGTTAAAAAAAAAAAGCTTGCCATGAACTCTGATCACCCCGATGTGTATCACGTGCACATCCCTGAACCAAGCACCACGGCTCGGGCAGGAATTGGGTACTGCAGCTAGCTAGGCAGACCCAGAACATGCAATTCCTGCTGTGGGCAACCCACACAAATCCCTACAACTGGTTTATACCCAGAAAAGAGTGGCTTAAAAATTAGAAGAAGGAGGAAAATGCTGGCGGGCAAATAGAAACAAGACATATCCACTAGAAGGGTCCTAGGAACATGGAGATAGCGGTCCCACTGTCCTGGGCCTTGTGTTTGAGAAGCCAAAGTTTCTATGACTACGTTCCCTAGAGGTAGAGGCTGAAATGGCACCACTCACAGGAGGCCACTGAGGAACTGGGATGGGAGGAGGCCCCCCCTTATTAAAGAGACTTCCTAGAAATGAGGTCTGCTTGTTTAGGACTCCCAGCCTGTGAGGTAAGGAAAGTGGGGGTGGAAAAGTAGTGGATCAGCTCCCACCAGCAGAGCCAGCCTTTCCACCAAACACCTGATGGAGGCACAGTTGTCACAGGCCCTTCACCTTCCCAACAGGCTGTCTTGCTTTCAGCAAGCGAGAGTTTGTTATTAATCACTCTCCTGTCATACTTCCACACACAGTGTCCCCAGTTTCCTCATCTGTCAGCTGGAGATAATAATAGTACCTGACCCTGCAGGGGTGGGAGGGGGAGAAGCCAATGAGATCATAGATATCATGCACTCAGCAAATGAGTGATATCGCCATTGTCACTGCTTTTATTGTTCCTCAGCAAGTCACTTTCTTTGTCTTTCAGCTTGCAAAAGATATGCAAGACAGATGGCATTTTAAAATAATTTGAGTTATACAGATTTAAAATGGATCAATATTTTGAATTTGAGACCTAAATTTGAGGCTCCTTAGCCCACTGAAACAACAAACAGAAAAGGGGGATGCTGTGCCCGCTGGGCGAGTGACCATGATGGCAAAGGAGGCCGTGCCACGGGTCAGGGAGACAGTTATCTCTGGAAAGAAGAAACACTCACTTCACCTTCCAGCTCAAATGGAGTAACAAGAAACAAATTTACTCTCATGCCTGACACTACCAAGAAAAAACCAACAAAATAAATAGAGTAACAGTTCTTAAGTCCTGGTACATTAGACAACAAAAGACAGTGATTCCTAAGAGATATAAAACAAAAGTGAGCTCTACAGTTGCCTTGACATTGTCGCCACACTATTGTACACGGATGTGAAACTGAGGCAGACCCTAAAGAGCCCCTGAATTGAGACAAAACTGGGATTCCAGGACACCCAGGCAGATGGAAACACACAGGGCAGGGTACCAGAGAGGAGAGAGCTGCACAGAGAGAAAACTTGAGAGATGAGCACAATAACCTCTGTGAACATTCAGCAGAACACTGATCAAGGCACGCACGTGAATAAAGCATGGGAGGTTAATTTTATGTGGATAAAGCATGGGAGTCTGAGTGTGATGTTTAGTCTTGTGTATCAATTTGAGTACCAACCACGGGTGCCTGGATTAACCACAATTCTAGATGGGTTCGTGTAAGTGTTTCTGGGTGAGATTAGCCTTTGAATCGGGGGACTCCGTAAAGTAGATTGCCTTCTCAGGGTGGATGAGCATCCTTCAGTCCCTTGAGGGCCCAAATAGAACAAAAGGCAGAGGAAGGAGAAATTTTCCCCTTTTTTCTTGTCTCCCTGCTTGAGCTCAGATGTGTCATCTCTTCTCCTGCCTCCGATGGGATTTATACTCTGGTTCTCAGACTGCATGGCACCATGAGCTTTCCTTAGGGTCCAGCTTACAGATAGCAGATCCTGGGACTTTGTAGCCTCCATAACCATGTGAGCCAATTCCTCCATAACTAGTAAATATATTTATTAATTGTAATACTATATATAACATTATGTATGTGTATACAGTTACATATATGTTAATATATATTAACATTAATGTATTATATATAAGTTATATATGAAGGATATATCCTATACGCATCCTTTTGGTTCTGTTTCTCTGGAGAACTCTGACTAATACACTGAGGAAAGAACCTTCCAAAAGGATTAAATGGTGCCTGGCACTCACACCAGGCCAAAAACTGTGTCCAAACTGGTAGATAAATTAGGAGATATTGAATAGATGCTATGGCTTGAATGTATGTGTTCCTCCAAAATTCATATGTTGTTAGAATTTAAACCCCAAGGAGATAGTATGAAGAGGTAGGGCCTTGGCTAGGTGATTAAGTCATGAGGGTGCTGCCCTCAATGAATAGATTAGCGCTCTTGTAAAAAAATGATTGAAGGAAGTGTGCTAGTGCCTTTGGCCCTTCCAACCCTTCTGCCATGTGAGGACACAGTGTTTGTCCTTTCCATCACTTCTGCTTTTTGTTCCATGTGAGGGAACCATGAGAAGATGCCCTCACCAGACACCAAATCTGCCCATGCCTTGATCTTAGACTCTCCAGCCTGGAGAACTGTGAAAAATAAATTTCTGTTCTTTATAAATTACCCATCTCAGGTTCTTTGTTATAGCAGCATGAATGGACTAAGATAGTAGAATACGCATAAGGATCTTGCCTCAGTAGTAAGGAATAATTAGCCATAGACTAAACACTAGGTCCTGTCTACAAACCTTAAAATCAGGATGCAAAAGGATCAAACAGCTTCCATGTAACTTAATGGCAAACGATGTTCAATATTATCAATAGCAATACAAAAGAAATTCAATACTCAAAAGGTAAACTCACAATTTTAGGCAACCAACCAAAAATCATCAGGCATGCAAAGAAGTAGGAAAATATGACCCATCAAGAGGAGGAAAAGTATCCAATCAAACCTACCCATAAATGGTAGAATTAGCAGACAAGAACGTTGACATTTTTATTACAACTCTATTCCAGACATTCAAAAAGTTAAATAGAATCACACTTTGCATTTGCATGGCATGTCTTTTTAGTGTCTTTCATTTGGAGCAGTTCTTTAACTTTTCTTTAACTTTCATAACCTTTACCCTTTTGAAGATTAGACTCCTTTGCTCTGAAAGATATTTTGGAACAATTGACAAAACTTAAATGAGGTTTGAGGATTACATGGTGGCCAAATATTAATGTAAATTCCTGATTTTGATGGTCGCATTGTGGCTATGTAAGAGAATGCCTTTTTATGTAGAAAATATACCCTAAACTATTCATGGGTGATGGAGCAGAAGATTGGCAATTTATTCTCAAATGGACCAGGAAAAAAGAGATATTTGGAGTGTACTTGCAACTTCTCTGTAACTTTTAGATGGTTTCAAAATAAAATAAAAATAAACACACACACACACAAAAAAGTTAAATAGAGACATGACCTCAATTGAACTTGAAAAATGAAAACTACAAGTCTGAGATGAAAAATATAATGCACTGGATAAAATGAAGGGCACATTAGACATTATAACATTGCAAAAAAATAGACTTGTGAATTTGAAGACATTTAGAAACTACCCAAGAAGAAACAGAGAGAAGGAAAAAGAAAATTCAGTAAAAATAGAAGCAAAGCATAGGTGAGCTGTATAACAAAACTTTCAGTAGGGTGATATGTTTTTGATTGGTATTAATACAAAGGGAAGGGCAGAAAAAATACAAGGAAATAATAGCCAAAAACATCTCAAATTTGATGAAAATTACAAACCCAAATATCAAAGACATTTAACAAACTTTAAGCATAAGATGTATGAAAAATTACACCAAGACACACCATAATAAAATTGCTGAAAACCCCTGATAAAAAGAATATCTTAAAAACATCCAGGAAAAAAAAAAAAGATTTGTTATGCACACAGAAACTTAAAAATAGAGATGACAGCAAGTTTCTCATTTAAAAAAAAGACAACAGTGGAAAAACATCTTCAAAGGACTGAAAAAAACCCTTAGAATCGTATACCCAGAGAAAATACATTTCAAAATGAGGATAAAATAAAGACATTTTTAGACATGCAAAGCCAAAATAATTCACCACCAGGAGGCCCACATAACAAGAAGTGCTCTAGAAAGTCCATCAGGCAGAAGGAAGATGGTAATATGAACCTACACAAGGGAGTGAAGGGAACCCGAAATGGTAACTACATGGGGTAAATTTACAAGTTTATTTCTTAGTGCCTAAATCTCTTTAAAGGATAACTGACTGCTTAAACAATAATAATAACAATGTAGTGTGGGGTTTATAAAATATGTAAAATAGGTATGACAAGTATAAGGATAGCACAAAAGCGAGGACACCTAAAAATATATTGCTGTAAGGTGCTTATGCTATACTTGAAGTGTAATAACATCACTTGAAAATAGGTTGTGATAAATTAGACATGTATTCTATAAACCCTAAAGCAAGCACTAAACAATAAAATAAGGATTTATAGCAAATAACCCAACAGGTGTTAAATTTGAATAATAAATAATGCTCATTTGACTCAAAAGAAGGTAGAAAATAGGAAGGGAAGGGAAGAACACATAGAAAACAAAAACAGAAAACAAACAGCAATATTTAAAGCTAGCATGTTAATAATCACAGTAATTTTAAAGAGTCTAAGCACTCTCTCTATGTCAGGGATTGCCAGGTAGAATAAAAATTCAAGACCCAACTATATGCTGTCTACAAAAAAAAAAAGCATTTTAAATATAAAGATACAAAACATTTAAAAGAAAAAGAATAGAAAATGATATACTATATTAACATTAATCTAAAGACAGACACAGTTACTCCATTAATAACAGCATAAGTAGATTTCAGACCATAGAATATTAAAATCAAAATTAACTTTAATTCACATGATAAACGGTTCAATTCATCAAGAGAACACAAAAAATTTTTTAAATGTATGTACAACTAACAGAGCTTCAAAATACTAGAAGTAAATACTGATAGAACTGCTAGGAGAAATAGACAAATATGCAATTATAAGCAAACATTTTAATGCTCCTCTCTTAATAATTAATAGAACAAATAGACAGGAAGTCAGCAAGGATATAGAAGACTTTAATAACACTGTTAACCAACTTGACCCAACTGCCATTTATAGAACACTCCAAACACCAACATCAGAATACGTATTTTTTTTACACGCAACAGGACATTTACTTAGATAGATAATATTCTCATCCCTCAAACTAGTCTTAATACATTTAAATGCATTTAAGTCAAACAAAATATGTCCTCTAACTACAAAGCAATTAAACCAGAAATCAATAATAGAAAGATATCTGGAAAAATCCCTAAACATTTGGAAACTAAGTAACAAACTTCTAAATAACACATGGGTCAAGAAAAAAATCTAAAGGGAAATGAGAAAGTATTAGGAACTGAATGAAAAAATGGAAATGTAACATGTCATATTTCTGGGCTTCCACCACAGCTATATTATTAACAGAAAAAGAAAAGTTCTCAAATCAATGACCTCAGCATCCACTCTAGGAAACCAGAAAAAAAAAAAAATGAAGTGGAAACTATACAGAAGAATTAACATAAACGGTAAAGGTGGAAATCAATGAAACAGGAAACCAAACCCATAAAAAAAAGTCAATGAGATAAAAAGTTTGTTCTCTGAAAAGCTCAATAAAACTGATAACCCACTAGCCAGACTGATCACGAAAAGAGAGAAAGAAGACACAAATTGCCAGTGTCAGGAATGAGACATGTGACCTTGCTACAGAGCTGTAGATATAAAAAATGATTAAGGATTATTAGAACAATTTTCTACCAGTAAATTTGAAAAGTTAGATGAAATGGACACATTTTAAAAAAACATACAAACTAGAAAGCTCACTCAAGAAGAAATAGATAATATGAATTATCTTCTATTAACAAAACTAAAATTATACTAGAGATCCTTAAAACAAATAAAACAAACAAAAACACACCTTCCAAGCCCAAATATATTCACAGAGGAATTTAAACAAGAAACAATATTAATTCTACACAAACTGAAAACTGAAGAGAAGGGAATACTTCCCAATTCATACTATGACATTAGAATTACTCTGAAACTAGGTGAAGACAGTACAAGAAAAGAAAACTACAGATCAAATTGTCTCATGAACATAGGCACAAAAATCCTTGACAAAATATGAGCAAGCCAAATTTAGCAACATATAATAGAGATTATATGCATGGCCAATTTAGATTTATCCTAGCAATACAAGGTCGATTTAACACCTAAAAATCGATTAAATAATACACCATGTATTTCTGTCTTCCCGCTGCTAGGCATTTATTACCCAAGTGAAATAAAAGCATATATCCATATCGAAACTTGGACAGATAATGTTTATAGCAGCCATATTTACTTCAAACCGAGAAACATCCCAGATCCTCATCAATAGTTGGATAGATAGGCGTCTGTGGCACATTCATACAATGGAATACTACTCAACAACAAAAAGAATGAACAAATGATGCATGCAACAACATGGATGGCTCTCAAGTAATTATAACAAGTGAAGGAAGCAGAATTTTATTTACATTCTACAAAATGCAAATCAATATATAGTTACAGAAGATCAATGGTTGCCTACAGATGGGTATGTGGGTATGGGAGGGAGTGATTAGAAAGGGAACATGAAGAAATTTTGGAGAATGTCATATATATTCATTATCTTGATTGTGAGGATAGTTTGACAAGAGTATACATATGTTAAAACTTAACAAATTGTACAATTTAAATGTGGAAATTATTATACATCAGCTATACTTCAATAAAACTATTTTATAAAGAAAATAATAATAACCAATTTTTAAAAGAAGAAATAATGCATTTGAGTAACAAGTTAAAATATACTCATAGAAAATAACAGCATGGCTTCCATTTCTACTTAGGACAAAGAAAGTCACCCAGGATACAGAAAGTAATCCTCACGCCTATTTTATATTAGAAAAATTAACTCAGAATTGAGCATACATCTAAATGTGAAATGTAAAACTATAAAATTTTTCAAAAAACTACAGAAGAAGATATTTATTACCCAGTTAGGCATACAGTGATTATGTGTGTCACCAAAAGCAAAAACTATAAAATAAAAAAATCTCTAAATTGGAATCATAAAATTTAAAAATTTTGCTATGAAAGAAACTCAGTATTATGAAAAAATGTCACAGAATTGAAGGAAATATTTGTAAATCATATATCTGATAAAGGACTCATATCCTTTGTCAGGCTAAGAACTTCCAAAACTCAACAGGAAGACTATTAAAAAGTCCCATAAAAATGGATAAAATACTTGAACAGAAAATTCACTAAAGAGAATTATAAGGATGGCAAATGAGCCTATCATAAGCTATTAGGGAAATGCATGTTAAAACCACAATGAAAGTGAACTTTCTGGTTTGGTCTCTGACACGAATAAAGGTTGGAAGTTATTGCAGTTGACTTTACAGTAAGAAAAACTGGACAGATGGGATAACAATGACTTTTCTTGGGCCCAAGAGGTTTCAGGACAAATTGCCACCCAGAAATCTGAAGGGACAGGTGGAATAGAGAGTCACAGTTGAGACCTGTTACCTGGAGAAGCTGCTGGTGCTATCATCTGACAGGAATACTTACATGGTAGTATTGACAAATACTACATGGTAATTTTGACAAATTACTGGAGACGGATTGTGGACTTGCTTCACATCCGTCTGGTAGCTCATTCTTAGGAGGGCCCTTGCGCCTTTATGGACATTACCTCCAGAAACCTCCCTGGGTTTCATAGTGAAGAGCTAGGGAAGACTCCTTCTGGGCTGTGGAAGGAAGAGAGAAAGAGTAAACCTTGTGGAATATATCCAGAGCATTCTCCATGTGAAAGACTTATTTTCAAAGGAAAAAGGGCTTTATCAGTCTTTTCCCAGAACTGTGGAAAAGGACATTCTTCTCAATCCATACTCCCCTAGCCTACCTCCCTCTGTCTCACCTAAGGGGTGGTGGGGAGAATGAAGCTTATGAGAGATAAAACACCTGTGAAAGTCACAAGCCAGGGACAGGGGCTCACTAAAAGACTGAGATTTAATTGCAAGATTACACAATACTCCCCCTTGCCACACCTTACCACCACAGTGGCTTACAGATAACAACACGCAGACTCTATATGAAGACTCATAAGGAGGCTCAGATTTAAGAGGGGAGACAGACATAAGGACACCAGAGGAATATGAAGCCTCTGGTACCTGCAGCCACAAAAAGCCCTTAAACACATATACATATATATGAAAATACATGTGTGTGCGTATGTATGTGTGATCTGTGAAAGAAAATAAAAATGCTAAGATAGACTTTACTAAAATTAAAGACTTCTGCAAAAGACACTGTTAATTAGGAAATGAAAAGACAAGCTTCACTCTGGCAGAAAACATTTGCAAAACACACATCAGATAAAGCACGTCTATCGAAAATACACAAAGGACGCTTAAAACTCAACAATAAGACAACAACCTAATTTTAAAAAAGGGCAAAAGATGTGAACAAGCACCTCACTAAAGAAGATATACAGATGGCAAATATGAGTATGAAAAGTTTCTCAACATTAGGAAATTGAAAATTAAAATAACACTATGTCTATTAGAATGTCTAAAATTAAATATACATACACATACATATATACATATATATACACACACACATATCTCTCTCACATATGTATCTCCAATACCAAGTGGTGGTGAGGATGCAGGAAAGTGAGACTCATAACTAGTGGTTATACAAATGCTGCAGGCACCCTGGATAACTATCTGGTTCTTAAAAAGTTAAACAACTTTACAGTAAGATTTAGCAAGTGAAATTTGCAAACTCTGCCCATACAAAATGCTGCACACGAGTGTTTATAGAATATCTATTCACAATTGCCAAAAACTGGGAACCACCAAAATGTCCTTCTGTGATTGACTAGATAAACAAAATGTGGTACAAATAAAAATACTCAATGATTAAAAGTACTATTGCTACATAAAATAACATGGCATAATGGCATGACATAAAATCTCAAATCTCACTGGTAAGTGAACAAAGTCAGTTTCAAAATGTTACCTATTTTATAATTCCATGTTTATGACATTCTCACAATGACAAAATTATAGCAACGGAGAAGCACATACATGGTTACCCAAGGCTAAGGCTTGGGAACGGGAGGCTATAAAAGCGCACCATTAAAGAGGTTTTTTTTTTGTTATGCTGGTGGTTCCACGAATCCAAACAAGTGTTCAAAATCACTAGATTGCATATCAAAATAAGTCCATTTTACTATTGAAGTCAAATAAAGCACTAAACACCATCAAACATATATAGTGCTTAAAGTCAAGCAAAAAGCCTTAAACTAGTAAAATAAAAATTGTGAACAAAGGCATCACAACGGTACAAGTTATCTGCAGTACAGTATCTTCTTATTTGCAAGAAGGGGGTGTGGACATACAGGGAGGGCGTGTGAGAGAGGACACATAGAAGTGAGCAGGCCTCTCTCATCAGGGCAGGGAACCATAAGAAGCCCTGGCGTGAAAAAGTAATAAGAGGAAGGCAAGAAACGGGAAAACGCCAGGAGAACCGCTTTAGGAGGCAAAAGGACCAAGTTCAGTGGGCGAGACCCACAGGCCACACACAGCAGGGCGTGGAAACGGAAGCCCTGCAGCCTGGGTGGGAGAAAGTTTGGATGCCTCGGAAAGAAGGGTGAGCCAGCCAGGAGGAAGAAGTGAGATGGGCGGCTGCAGAGCGCGCGAGGCAGGCAGGAGAAAGAAGCGGGCTACCTAAGCGGCGATTCCCGCAGTCCCAACTACGAGCGCAAGAGCGGCCACCAGAAAGGGCGAGCGCAAAAGCGTGAGAGCGCGGGCGCGGGAGCGCGGGGGCGCCGTGCGTGCTCCCGGAGTGCTCGGCTGCGGCGCGGCTCGTGGCCGCGAGCACCCGCACTCTGAGGTCGGCGCCGGAGGGGCGGGGGCGGGACGCGGCGCGCGCACGTTCGCGCGGGGCGGAGGCGGGGCGCGGCCGCGGCCGGTGGCGTCAGGTTAGGGCGCGCGCCGGGCGGCTGCGGGCGGAGCTGGGAGGCGGGCGCTGCGCGCGGCCGCGGGCGGAGCGGTGGGGCGCGAGGGGCGGAGCGGAGCGCGGGAGGAGGCGGGGGAGGCCCCGGGACCGCGAGCGGCAGCTGGGGAGGGGGCCGCAGCGCCCGAGCGTGAGCAAAACAGCTGATCTGGTTTTCCTTTAAAGCGAGAGAAAATGGAAGTCGGGTAGCAGCGACTGCGGCGCTGCGGGCTGGCCGAGCGGAGCGGCGCGGCGAGGCAGGTGAGACGGCGCTGGCCGCGGTGCTGCCGGCGGGCGGCGGGCCGGGCCCACAGACGAGGCAGGTGCGCTGTCCCGGCGCGGGCGCCGGCGCCGGGTCCTTCCTGGGCTCAGTGGCGAGGCAGGTGGACACCGAGGCCCGGCGGGCGTGGGGGTGCGGGGGGCACGGGCCCCGCGCTGGGCTCGCCCGCACGTCTGCATTGCGGGCTCCGCTCCGGACCCCGCGGGCGCTGCGGCCACCAGCTCTGAACCGGCGCTCGTCTCCCGGGCAGGGCGCGGCGCTCCTGCTGGGTCGGGGCTGCTATCTCTTCTTGGCCCTTTAGTTGTCCGCACTGGAACGTGATGACAGGCTTGGGGGTCCCGGCCCCTCTGTCAGTGTGGGCGCGTCGGGGGGTCCGGGCGCTGGCAGACGCCGGGGCAGGGCCCGGCACCGAGCGGCACTCGAGGCCGCTAGCCCGGGACTGGAGCAGTGGCTGCGTGGACCACCGCGGCCCCGCGCACCGCTCGCTCGCTCGCTCTACTGAGTCTAGCTGGACAGCAGGCGAATTATTAATGCAATTTGGCTATGAACCCGGAGGCCTTCCCTGGTATCTCCTCACTGGAGGGGAAAAAATTGCATCTGCTGTGCTTTAAGTGCTCCTTTAAATTTGGGAGATGTCAGTGATGTCATCATTAACTAAAACTTTCCTTCATTGGACACAACCGCTCAAGTGTACCCTCCTCCCGCCCGGTGCAGCTATTGCAGCCCTGCGAGAATCTTTGCAATGAAATGGATTTGCCTGTGCTGTTTAAACTCAGCAACCTCACACCAGTGAAAACAGTTTTTATTTTTGTCCTTGGCTTGAGAATTAATAGATTTAAGAGTAGCTGAAGGGAAACTTCTTAGATCCCAAGTGGATCAGGAAATTTTTTTATCCACAGCGTGAGGATACAGAGGAAAGTCATGTATGACAGGCACATGCTTATCACCTTGCCTTATCTTTGCAAATGAAAGTGAGTTGTAAGAGGAACAATTTTTTAAAAAATATTCTATTTTATAAGGCAGATGATGTGTCCAGGCAAAGGTGGACAGTGGGGCCTAAATCTTTACAGGCTTGCTTGCTTCAGGAAAATGTGCAGGTCTTCCACTTCTCTCCATTACTCCCTCCAGGGTGTGCTTGGGAGAGGCCAGCCCTGGGGAAGGCCTAGGGTCCTCCCAGCAGCTGTGTGTCCCACCAGCCTCCAAGGCCTCTAAAACACTCAAAGAGAGGCCAGGGAGTGCAGAGGTAGCTCTGTACAGCACACCAAGTTCCGGGGAAAATTCCTCCCTAAATGGGAGCAACGTGCCATCATTTTATTGTGTGTCTGAGTGTGCCATTAGTACCAACTCTTATGGGAACAAAAGTCATCAAGTTCCCAACACAGTCTGAAGTCTATCATATTGAAGGGATGACCAATAACAGACAAAAGTATTGATGTTTTTGTATTTAATAATTAATGACAACTCCTAATTGATTCTGATAAGAATGCTTTAAATTATTAGTGTGATCATATTGGGTCTATAAGGAATTTAATACCATATGCCACACAAAAGTTTGAAACTGACTAGGAATATGGATCTTTAGAAGCCTGGATTGGTGTGAAAAAAATGGGAAAACGGTGGTTTACTTTAGGCCCTTGGTGTTCAGGGTGATAATGGGTGGAAATCATTGCTTTATGAAGTTTTGCCAAGTGTAGGTCTCATCCGGGCCTGGATCATAGATGGGAGGTGTCCCCTTAGGAAGTAACTTCTTAGGTCCCCAGCCCTGGTGGGGGATGGGGAGGCACTTTGATCAAGCAGTGTGCAAGTCTTGACCTCTGACCTCTTGATGGTGCCACATTTATTCCCAAAGATATGCCTAAATGAGATGGGAAGCATTATAGAGAAAGTGGCTCCAAATGTGCCGCTTTTTGGTGGCTTTGCTCCTCCTACATATGGTTGCTTTAGAACTTGAGCTCTTAATTTGTGGCTGAGAGTCTTCTGTATTTGAAGTATCCTCAAGGTAGGAAGATTGATTTTTAAGGCTCTGGATTTTGAACTCTTTAAAAATTGAGTCTATGAAACAACTCTGACCCATGTATACATTTTTTTTTTTGCACCTGTAGAAATGTGAAAATACTTTGCATAATGTTTTTGGTTGAACTCACTATAGCACTTGTGAAAATACAAATGCAAGTGTTTCCACTAAATCTTTAGGTATTAGCCACTTATTTCCTAAACATTTAAAGACAATCACTTTAAAGCCTCTTCATCCCCTTTTATGCTTAGAGTGTCATGTCTTCTGTTTCTAAGAAGGCAAAATTGCCTTGGCTTTTCTTTTTGTTCCCTCTGGATCTTAAGGTCATTTATTCATGTCTCTGGCCCACAGAATAAGGGCTGAGTCAGCTCCTGCCAGGCCAGCAGGGGGCGTGCTCAACGTGTCTTGGCAGGCTTCTCTGCCAGAGCCACCTTGGGAGAGGATTGCCAAATTGAGGGGGGGGGTGTTTGCGTGCATGCGTGTGTGTGTGTGTGTGTGTGTGTGTGTGTCTGCGTCTGCCTGTGTGTGTTGCACCTCCTCTCCCCTGACAGTCCCCCATCCTGTGCCTGTGGCCCAAGAGATGGAAACTGAAGGAAAGAGGGTGCATGCTTGAATGACCAGAGGTTGTAGCATCCAGAACATGGGCCTCCCCAGACGGGGCAGGGAAATTGCTTTAAGGGCTCCATGTCTTTGGAGCGTGGCCCTTCTTAGCACGCTTTGAATCTGAAGATTCAGTGCCTTTTAAGACTGCAGGAGTAAGAGTGTTGGTTTGGAGAGGAAGGAGTTGGCCTCAGGGAACTTGAGGCCTATGTCATGGTTGAGGGTGTCAGCCTCACCATGTGTGAGGTGCCAGCCAGGACAACCCATGCAAATGCTCCCAACCACCATTAATGTTTGCTATGGGTTTTGACTCCTAATTGACTTAAATCCTGGGACCCTGTGTGCTGGTAATTCCCAGGGGTTTGCCCTTCTTACCAGGGTTATTGGCCACGAGGTTTCTCTGATGGAGAAAAGCAAATGTTTTATTTCTGTACTTTTATTTTCCCCTAGAAAAAGAAAATGGGAGAAAAGAGGCAACTGTGCTTTTCACTTAAATGTGCATAATCTGACTTCTAAGTGTGTGCCAGATTATTCAACCACATATTCTTTGTGATGCTTTTCCTTGCAAGGGCTGAACTCAGAGAGGCCACCTCGTGCTCTGAGAGTCATCATGGTGAGCTGACATGGGCATTTCCTAAGGCTTAGATTATCATTGTGGTATCTGGATATGTTGGTGAAGACTAAGACTCCTCTCTCCTCCTGAGGGTCCTCATGGAGCCCACGTGTAAAATTGAAACATCGCATCTTGAAAGGAGAGGATCCAGAGACAGTTTTCTTGGGCCCATAAATTATTTTCAAAATTAAAGAAAAAAAAAAGGAAAGGAACTTCACAGATGCTAGAGAGCTACCAAAGTGCTATAATTAGGTATTTCTTTATGCTTCTTATTGCATTGAAATTGTATGGAAAACTGAATTACTGATTTCAAGGGGGCAAATAGGAATAATAGGTTTTTCACCTTTGGCTGATCCAGGGTCTTCACTTTGAGCCCTGTAAATGGCTACAAGGGAAGCACCATTAGATGTAAAAACCAGTGGCCCCAAATCCCTTTAGAAGCTATCATTGAGGGCTACAACAGGATATCCTATTCAAGGGAATCCTGAAACCCACAGGCATTAAAGTAGAAATAAAACATGCTGGTTCCATTTTGTAATATATTTAATGTGAAAATATTTGACCTTTGAGCCTTGGAAGAATTTTATTTGCCCGTTGGTAGACTGCTGCATCCCCCAAGAAGTTTGTGTGTAAGACCAAGAATAAGATGACCTTAACACAGATGTGACAGAATGGTGAAGGGAGGGGCCATCTTTGCCACACTTTTGGGCTGGAGTTCTTTATCATTCATAGTAACAGAGAAATGGGTTAAAAGTAAGTCTTCAAAATGCTGAAATTAAGAAAAGGGCTGGACACTGCCTTGTTACTTGCCTGTTTTGTAGGGGCATGTTTAGCTGGCTGGTGTGCATGCAGCATTTTTGAACGAGGAGACAAGGAGTGAGGATAGACTAGGATTGTGGGGGAGTGGTCCTATCTCGGTCACAGCTGGCCCCTCTAGGTAAGGCATGGCCTAGTCATGCTCTGGGTTCCTCATGGCAGAGGGAGAGAGTTAGCCTCCCCTGTCTATAAGGCCTTACCTGATAAAACTGCCTGATTCCACAAAGGCCCAGTCCTTACTATTACAGATTTCTGCTGTATAACATCTCACATTTTGAGAAGTCAAATATGCATGAATACTAATACAAGTTTTAAATACATCTCTCTTGGCTTAAGTAGATAAGTCTAAAGTAAACTGATTTTGTAGGTTTGAAGGATTTTGAATTTCTCTTTCCAAGGAAATATTTTCTATTTGAGCATAGTTTGTTCTTACTTTGTTTTCATTATAAATATAATGGAAATTTGATGGCTGAATGAATATACATGAGTTAGATGCAGTATTGACTTTTATGAAATATAAAATTAGACCTCTGAAATTCATTTCCTTGTCTGTTCAGCATTTCATTCGATTGTTTTATTAGATTACTGCAGAGTGTCATGTGGTGCCAGGGATTGGTGTGAACAGACCCCACACCCATCTCTCTGTGAAATTAAATTAAGTTTGTCAGTTACTGAGACAAGGGTTTAGGAGCTTGCCTGGGAGGCGGCGGCTGCAGGGAGCAGAAACAGACATCTGTCCCTGGTGCTGTCCCTGCCATCTTGAGCCTTGCTACTTCTGAGAACACCCCAGTGCTGCTGTCCCTGGGGCTCACATACCCATCCTGGAAGAATTTATGCAAATCATCTGTGCGTCCATTTTGGGAATCGTCTATGACACCAGGCTCTCCTGGTTCTCACAGTAAGCACAGGGTTGGGCTGGCACGTCCTTGTTGCAGAAGAGACCACACACTGCACAGTGTGACGTGCCCTCCTGCCCAGTTCGCTCTACCCCATCCCCAAAGCTGATACGATATCCTTTTATCTTGGGGGTCCAAAGACCACACCATGGTTACAACCGATTTGCCCATAGTTCCCCTAGTGATGACTGAAGACAAGGCATATTTTTGAAGTGTGGGCAACACATTTGCTGGTGTAATTTTTCATGCCTTTTAAAAAAATCGCTTAACAGCCAAGATATACATAGTTAACTTTTTCTTTTTAAAATATATAAATTGGAGTATTTGTATGGCCTGTGTTTTAAATGATATACCATCCCTTGAAAGAATCATCCTGAATAGTAAAAATAAATGGAACTAGTTGCCAGCTGACTTGGACTTAGTGACCAGGCATGTGAACTTGGGCACAGTCCCAGGTGGCCCCTCGGGCAGGATATCTCTCTGATTATCCCACAGGCTTTGGGGTGGAGCAGATGAGGGAGTGTATGCAGTGAGTTCTTAAAATGTGAGGATGGATAAGTCATTTCAGTAAAAGGAATTGGAGACAGAATATTTTCCTCACTAACCACTAGCCTAGTTTTTGTCCTTTGACAGTTGATGTAGTTGTAGTTTGTACTTGGAACTGAGTTGCTTAGATGAACTTGCTTTGACTTTTTTTTCTTTTTTTTTGATGGAGGAAGGAGGAGACATGGGTAAAAAGGATGGAGGGCCTTTTATGGCTTAGCAGTTCTTGGAGTTAGGGTCGTTAGCCAGCTCTGTTAAGCAATACTAGGTGAAGTTCCTCTAAATCAGAGTGGGTAGTGAACTCCCTGAGAATCAGGCTATGCCTCCTACATCTCAGGTGCTGCTGGGCATGTGAATAACAGGCCTCCAAGGCCTCATTGGATGGGATCATTACAGAACTTACTTTCTTATTCTTGGAGGTGATGAAAGATTAATCCTTTACATGAAAAGCTTGAGGGTAGAAGAATAGCATTCCAAAGGTGGAGTCCTTCAAGTAGATGTCAGGGAGGGGAAGTGGACAGGGACTCACCTGAGGTCCTTGCCAGTGAGGGTGGTCTTGGCATTTCCCCCTGGGGCAAGTGTGTGGCCAGTCCAGAGTCTGCACCACTTCCCCCCCACCACCACATTGCCTTGCAGAGCCTAGTGCCATTCCCAGAGCAAGTCCTTGGCTCTGACCACAGGGCATCCTTTTTTGTTGGCGTTGACTGTGGAGAAGGGCACAGAGACCTCTGTGCTCTGTGCCATCTCTGGGATGACAGGGGCCCACAAGAAAGGACACAGGTCCTTTGCACGTGCTCATTAGGTTGAGTGAAAGCTCTGTGGCTATGTAACTTGGCACTGTGGGTCTGCAGCTATTGGGTAGGCAAATTGAAAGGCAGGACTAGATCACTTGGAAACGTGTCCTGGAATTGCAAGGATGGGTTGTAGTTCATGCTCATATCTCTTATTTATTCTGTTTGTAAAGTCTGTCTCATCTGAGGTATTGGCCATGAACTTAGCCTTCAGGTTCACGTGGCCAAAGTGCCCACCAACTGGGTTACTAGACATGGCACGTGCTCTTGGGGGGGCATCTCTGCAGAGTGCTCTACTTGCACCAGGCGAGGTCAACAAGATTTCCCCTACCAAAGTTGACTCAGCCCATTTACAGTCTGGTAGGGGGTGTGTTCAGAAATGCATGATGACAAAGGGTGCTTAAGGCCTCAGCGGCCCAGGGGAGGAGTGGATATGGGGGAGTCATCCCACATAGCATTTAGGAGAAGATCAGTGTATTGTATCAGCCTTGGGAGGAGAGAGAGCTCCCAGCATGGATGAGGCCTCCTTCTGGCTTTGGACCCCACTTTGGTTATATTCTCTAGGTCTTAATTCCACATGTAAAAATGAAGTGGTGTAGCTGTCTACTCTGATATCCCATTCAACTCCACGATTCTGTGCAAAATTAATTTCCTAGTTCCCCCAAAGTGCTGACTAATCAAGGGAAAGAAAGCCCTACTCAATGCTATGAGAAGACAAGTAGGAAAAATTAGGTGTCTTATAAAAATAATTGTCTCCGTTTCTAGCATTGAGGAGAATACTGAGCATTTGAACAAGTATTTATAATTAGAAATGAGTTGTGTGAACACCACTCCTCCCTCTGATTCTTAAGCCCTTGAGGGGAAGCCTGCACATTAGTCCCTGTTTCATCTCTGAGGCACCTTGTTCAGAACAGACTCCCCATTCATGTTTGTTAAATGCATTTAGTAGCCCTATGGGAATTAAAATTAGAAATTTAATTATTCTTTCTAGAATTGCTTAGCTCCCATGAGTTCAGAAACATTGTAATTGAGAACTATGCTTATATAAAATTTGAAAATTTTAAACTTTAGCTCCCCGTTCAGTAGCATGCAAAATTTTGTTTGCCTGGGTTGCAAATAAACAAAAAACAGATTATTTACTGATTAACCATAATTGAGTTTGCTGTCATACAGCAGCCTGTCTGTTCTAGGAAGAACTGTAGTTTCATATTTTCTATTCCACATATCACAAACATTGTATACGGTCTTAAGGTATATTAGCTACATATGTTTGATAAGACAAATTATCTATCTCACTATAGATTTTTAAAAATTAGATAAATTGTACCGCCTTGAAAATATTAATGTTGGAAAAGAGAAAATGAAAGATGAGTAGGTCATATTTGAAGCAATGCTTAAGGGAAGAAGAAAATTCATAATGGAAGAATAAACAGGTATGTTGTGATTCATTAAAATGATTGATTATATTGACTTGTTATATTAAAAAAAGATGGCAAATCCTAAACCTCAGAATCTCTCCAGAAGGGAAGATCACACTGTCAGGCCTGTGTCATCTCTGGATGCTTTCTTGCAACATAGAGTCTGGGGCTGTCTTGCTTCCCTGGAAGGCCCAGGCCAGGGTCCTCCACTACCCATTGAAACCGTGTGGGGGCTTTGAAAATCTTGGTGTCTGGGCACCACCCCAAATGTTCTGACATTAGCCACGGAGCCATAGCCTGGGCTCCCACTAGGACTTTTATAAAAGCTCCTAGTCCATTCGGACATTGATAAACACTGACCTCAAGGAAGTTCTCTTATAAGTTTAAAAAGGGAGGGAAAAGGGTCAAAGAGAAACAGGAAGGATTAGGAATTCTTCCATTCCTATATATTATCCCCATTAAGTGAGAAAGTAAGTTGATCTTAAAGCAGGAAATTGAAAGGCATCTAAGATAAAGCAGTAAAACATTCACCATTTGATCAAATAATTGTATATCATTTAACTGAATACTGAAATAACAATGAGACAGGTGATAAAGAATATTTAACTGAATAGTCAGCATACAAATATTTGCATTCAAGAGATCTATTGTAGGCCGGGCGCGGTGGCTCACGCCTGTAATCCTAGCACTCTGGGAGGCCGAGGCGGGTGGATAGCTCAAGGTCAACAGTTCAAGACCAGCCTGAGCAAGAGCGAGACTCCGTCTCTACTATAAATAGAAAGAAATTAATTGGACAACTAAAAATACATGTAAAAAATGAGCCGGGCATGGTGGCGCATGCCTGTAGTCCCAGCTACTCGGGAGGCTGAGGCAGAAGGATTGCTTGAGCCCAGGAGTTTGAGGTTGTTGTGAGCTAGGCTGATGCCACGGCACTCTACAGCCTGGATAACAGAGTGAGACTCTGTCTCAAAAATATATATATCTATATATAAAGAAGTATCAAATGGAAATTTTAGAACTTACAAATATAATAACCTATTTTTTTTAAAAAAACTCAGTGGATGGACTCTATAGCAGAATAGAGATGACAGAGGAAAAAGTCAGTGAAGTTGATGATAGATCAACTACTGTGTAAAACAGAGAAAAATAATTAACAACAAAAAAGAATAGAGTATCAGGGATCTATGGGATAATACCCAAAAGTCTAACAATGGTATCATTGAAGTCAAAAAAGGAAAGGAGAGAGAATGTGGGGCAGAAAATCTATTTGAAGAAATAATAGCTGAAAAGTTCTCAAATTTAGTCAAAGACAAGCTTAAGAGATTCAAGAAGTTCAGCAAACTCTAAACAGGATAAATTCAAAGAAATCTATGCTAGACACATCACTGGCAAATCCTACCAAACAATTAAAGAAGAAATACCACCATTTCTACACAATCTCTTCCAAAAACAAAAGAGGAAGGAACACTTTCCAACTCATTTTATGAACCCAGCATTACCTTGATAACCAAACCAGACCACGAAAGCACAAAAAAAGTACAGACCAGTATCCCTTATGAAAATAAATACAAAAGTACTCAATGAAATACCAGTAATTCAAATCCAGCAATACAAAAAAGGAATAATACACCATTATCATGACATGGGCATATAGGGATGATTCAATATTCAAAAAGAAATTCAAAATAATAATAAAGAAGAAAATAAAGAAGAAAATAACATGATCCTATCAATAGACAAAGAAAATGCATTTGACAAAACACACCATTCATTCATTATAAAAACTCTCAGCACTAGCGTGAGCAAGAGCAAGACCCCATCTCTACCAAAAATAGAAAGAAATTAATTGGACAACTAAAAATATATAGAAAAAATTAGCTGGGCATGGTGGCGCATGCCTGTAGTTCCAGCTACTAGGGAGGCTGAGGCAGGAGGATCACCTGAGCCCAGGAGTTTGAGGTTGCTGTGAGCTAGGCTGACGCCACGGCACTCTAG